>JAOVYX010015812.1:0-26574 GCA_035668315.1 Drosera spatulata | reverse complement strand
CATGATGTAATTGTGCCTTCTGAATTTCAGGTAGTGATGAAACGTGCACAGAATGTCGCCCAAGCAGTTGCCCGTACCCGTCCAACCTTGTTATCTTCATGGTCATGCATGGGTGCTCGCCGCCGAAGTGTTGTACCATCATTGATCACGAAAGAAGAAGATACTGCTGAAGCCGTCTTGATCTCTGGGACCACACTAGAAGCTCACTCAGCTGAAAAACTTGTGAGGGACCCAGAAATGGACACCGTTGGATATGCATCTTCAAGTGGAGAGTCCGGACGTGACACAGACGAGGAGGGACACTTCATGTCCGTGGATACTGAGAAAGAGATCGGCGCATCTGACATGGAAGCCGTGACCCAAGGGGAACTATGGCTTCAACTGGAGAAGGAGCTCAACCAGCAAGAAGAGGATGCTGCAGTTGAGATACAGGAGGAAGAAGCCGCTGTCGCAAAAGAAATCATAGAAGCCAATGTATTGGCCAGTGCTGTCGATAGAAGTACTGCACTGCCCTCATCGGACGTCTCAGAAAGCTGTAGGTTCTATCCCCCGGGTCGCATCATGCATCTTGTTACTTTCCCATCGCCTGATCATGGCGGTTCTGTGGATGAGGACTCTGTTCCAGAACGTGTGGGCATTTATGAGACACCGCGACATTTATATAGTAAGCTTAGACTGACTAAAACTATGATCAAAGATCATTATATGCCGATGTATAAAAGATCGATGGAATTGGTAATTAATCAGCTGGAGAATGAAGAAGCATATGTTTATGTATCGTGTGAAGACTAACTTGGATCATAGGAATAGCAACCTGGCCTGCAAGGGTTTATATATACATCGTTCATACTGTGTCAATCCTGTAAGTTGCCTGCTTTGCTTCTGCTGTAGTTCATTTTGGTTGCTATTAATCCCTCTCTTTGGAAAGGGATCGTGCGAGAAGGAAACGAAAACCTTGGAAGAGAGCTTGAATGCAATTGATCTGCGGTTCTTCTGAAACGTAAACCTTTGAGGCATTCAGATACCAATTTATTCTTGGAATGATCATAACTGGGTTGAGGATGTCTTGATTGTTTTTTAGAACGTCGTATTGAATCTATCCCATGATGGAGCATAATAACCGAGTTCTACGTGATATTGTAGCATAATAACTCAGAGTTTTACTTGATGTCTGTTTGAAGGACATCGATGGAAGCCAAATCAAATCAAACCTCGAGGATAACTACATGGATACAACAATATCATAATCTTCTGTTTTGTATAGGACGAAAGGCAAATTCTCAAAGGAAACCTTCAATTGATACCAAATTGTTAATAAGGGGGTCGCTGGGATAGACACTATTAAACACTGACGAATGGAAAAAATGCAGGAATAATGTTTCATGTTTCAGTCGTTAGTAAGTCGAAGCAAAGGGTAGAACGTGGACGTATAGCTTCATTTTTGTGCCCTTGTAAGAGTCCGAGGGAACACTGAAAAATCCGACTTCGAATGCAGCCACTCTGTGATTCGCGAACCAGGATCTGCCTTATGGTATTTTTCCTCTTCTCCACAACCATTTCAAAAAGCCTGCTTCTCACCCGATCAATCTGAACTCAACCACCATAACGGGTCTTTAGGGCCTCTGGTGGCTCTTCTTCCATGATGCCTGATCCTGCAGTTGCCAAGTACTCTCTGATCGACGTTGCACGGTCCCCAAGGTATGTATGATCTAGGAAATTGTTGTAAGCTTCATCTCCGAGATTCTTCGCTGCCAATATGCTGAAGATTCTCTTTCAGATTTGAGAATAAAACAGAGAAGCATTTATGATTGCAAATAGAGAATCATGTTCCTCCAACTGCTAGATGGCAACAATGATTCAACCAAATTGTTCGAAGTACTTTCAAATGGCGAGCAGGTTAAGAAATATACCAATGCCGAAGATAGGTCCGGCAAGGAAAGATGTCGTCCCTCCATATCTTGTCAATGCCATAACGTCCATACAGCTGGTAATATACTTCTTCACTTCCTGCATATGGCAATGATTATTTGTTTCATTGTCATGTTGAACTTGGGACAAGGAGGAAGGAGGGGGGAGGGGAAGACAATGACAGAGAGCGTAATGTGCCATCTGAGCACTGGACACTATTAGGTTTGTAGTTTTTGTACTAAAATTATGAATAAAGAATTTCGAATGTTTTTCTAAGGCTGGAGAAAAATTTTCACTTTTTAGGCACGGGAGTAGATGCACGATTCTCTATAATATGCAAGCCAGAGCTACAAAGCAACTACTTCTAACTATGAATTGGATATTAGTAACATTGAGGACTGGTATGAGTATATAAATACTTTCATCATACGTACCTAGCGAACCATATTTTCGCACAAATGTTCTTCGCATGCGGAACACACAGAAGTTTCAAGTTGGAGATAATGACTTGGAATACAAGATCATTACACAATGTTGCTGCAGGAATCAAGCTAAGTTGTGCTAGTAGGTTATTACCTTTACATCTTACGTTAAAGAATTCCTCATCAGTATAGCGGGCACAAAGGACCTGTTTTTATTCCAAAAGCACCAAGGCACCAACTGATTATCACACCAATATTTCCTTCCGAAAAAGACACATAGAGGAAGAGGTAAAGAAATCATGAAACAGAAAAGAAAATGTTTAAACATACAGCGGGATTAGGAAATGGGTTCCCATCCAAAGTCTCCGGGAATATCTGTTCGAAGGACAAGAGAATTAACCAGTTGATATAAAGACCAGATGCATACTGAAGGAACAGTTAATGGGTCAATATAGAGATGAAAGCATCTGTGAACTTACAACTAGAAAACGGAATTCAAGCTCCCGTTTCATAAAACAAGGTATCTGCACTTTCAGGACAGAAAGTAACCAGCTTTTTCATGGTTCAAAGAAGAAGAAAAGACCGAAAAAAAGTGGTTCATTTGGAAACAGCATATACATGAAAAAAGCAGTCGAGGCAATATTCTTACGAGCAAATAGCATTACTTTAATTGTACCTCTGTCTTTTGGATCTCAAAAACAGTAACCAAAAGCACTTCACCTTCACATGGCTCCACGCTCAGGCTGGAGATCTCCTGAAACGCTTCACAAGTGAAACCACAATGAGCACAAGGTTCCATAGGTCGATCACAGGTAAAACAACATAAGGGCAAAAGAAAAAAGGATCAAGTCGCAACTTGTAAGTTCTCCCCGAAAGGAACAACAGGACCATTATTCTCAACTATGAAATTGTAAAAGGATGCAAGCACCGAACATAATCGAATTTGATTTATCATACTTCCTACATTTTCAATTTCCCAAGTAATGGATATTTGAAAAATAATAGACGTGCTCTTGGCTATACCAGAAGGTCGTACAAGATAAAAGCATGATATTGTCAACACAAATGGAACGGAAAAGGTTTAGCTGCACAAAGTGCACTTAACATCCTGTTAATTAGCAAATGTTAAAGATATTCCCACCTACACCGTCCTGTGACGGGGTTAGGAATTCGTCACCCGTGCGACACTCAAGTTATTCACTCCTTCACTCGAGCTCAGCCTAACTCGTCACCCCTATATATCCTTTGAGAACGCAAGAGAGTTTGAAATTGAAAACAAACTTGTATTGAGAACGCTTGAGGGTTTACAAAACTTTAAGCTTATAAGAATGGGATATCTTGGAATGACTTAGGATTGCTTGTGATGAGATAGGATGAGATGAGATGCCTTGGTCAAAGGCCTCACCCCTATATATACTACTCCATGAAGAGTTCTAAATTTGATATTTAAACTCTTCCCTATTTTTCTTCTCCTAAGAATGTACAAGAACTCCCTACAAAATTCTTCCTAATTCTAGGGAATTTTAAAAAATTTCAGAGTTGTCTAGAGAAATGTAGAGAACTCTAAACAATTCCTCAACGCGAACCTCATAAATTAGTCCGTCCGTGACATATTCCTCTACCTAGGTCGCGAACGTCCTCGTCGCGAAGCTCTCGTATGGCTAGATCCCTTCCTTGGGTCGTCGCGATGAGCCTTCGAGCACCCATCTTGCCGTCCTGGAGAGAGTTCCTTCCCGTGCTCCTTCGGCAAAACTTGTAAGATCTTCTTTGGCACCTCCTTTGCCACGTAAAAGATCTCTCCTTTCTCCAAGTGAATAGATTCCTCACTTTTGCTTCCCTTCAAGAGTTGCATTGTTGCGACCTTCCTCGCTTGAGCCTTCTTCGCGCGTCGCACAATCGGGACCACGCAAACTCCATCATCCTTCGCTATGTGTAAAACATTAGCGAAGGGGATTGATATTGCCTTCACACCCTCGATGAAGTCGATGCCAAGCACCAAAGGATAGTCGTCCATGAGAACGATCGTGAGATCCACCGATCCCTTCCAATCGCCAATGCGAAGCCATACATCACGGGTCACGCCATCGATTGGTTCAGCCTTCGAGTTCACCGCCTTGAGCATACCTTGCTCTTTATCGACTCGAAGTCCAAGTCGTTTTGCCTCTCCCCGTGAGACAAAGTTATGAGTTGCCCCGGTATCGACCAAGGCATGGGTTGTGTACGATCCGATCACCGCATCGACGTACATCAATCCGTTCGATGAAGACTTCCCCTCCGTGGTCTTCACCGCATTAGGGATCCTCGATGAAAACTTCTCCTCCGTGGTCTTCATCGCGTTAAGGATCCTCAAAGATCCTATCTCTTGCACGGGTTCCTCCTTCACCCGAGTAACCACAGCCGAGAGAGCATTTTTCTTCGGATACTCCCAAACGCAGTGAGGACCATTGCATAAGAAGCACTTCATCTCACCGTTGGACTTCCCCGCATCCTTGGATGTGCTCTTCTTCCACCCTCTTTGCTCTCCCCTCTTCGAGTCGCTCCCGCTAGCGAAACTCGAAATCGGCTTGATCCTTTCGTGGGTCTCTCCTCCACCTTTCTCGGAGTCACTCCTCGACTCACTGTCCCTTGGAGACTCGCTCCTCCTGAATTCGACGAATGACTCCGCCGTCGTTATGCCCGCCGCAAGAGTTTGGACGTCGCGTCGTTGTAACTCTTGTTGTGCCCACGATTGAAGTCCATCCTTGAAGTAGATGAGTTTGTCTTCCTCGGACATGCCGTTGATTTGGAAGAGTAACTCCGTGAAATCCTTCACGTATTCCCGAATCATGCCCGTATGCTTTAACTTCCGAAGTTGTCTCTTGACTTCGTATTGGACATTTTCCGGATAGAAGTGGAGTTTGAGATCCTTTTTCAAGTCATCCCACTTCTCCATGGTGAATGTTCCCGCTTGAACATCACCGTAACGACAACACCACCACATGGTTGCCGTGTCAGAGAGAAGCATGATCGCGGTCTTGATCTTCTCTTCTTCATCTCTTATGTCCAAGAGATCGAAGTATCGTTCCATGTTGAAGAAGAAGGTGTTGTCCTCCTTAGCATCATGTTTTCCC
This sequence comes from Drosera spatulata, assembly GCA_035668315.1. Classification (NCBI taxonomy): domain Eukaryota; kingdom Viridiplantae; phylum Streptophyta; class Magnoliopsida; order Caryophyllales; family Droseraceae; genus Drosera; species Drosera spatulata. Next base: position 21,134 of record JAOVYX010015812.1, on the reverse strand, counting down.
AAAAACAGCTTTGGCTTAGGGGGCTCGAACCGCGCCATCTTCCCAAAACTTGCACCTCCATTCGCTATGGCCGCCTTACATAGCGAAGTTTCTTCCATCAAGACCCTCATCTCCTCTTGGAGAGTGGTCACCACCGCATCTACCTCATCCATTTGCACTCGAAACTCCTTGCGAAGAGTGTCCAAGCATGAGTTGAGAATACCTTGCAACACACCCCCGAGACATTCCTCCCGAGCCTCGATAACATCGTTGCTAGACACATCTTCCTCCAACCGATCCGCCATCTTAGCCACGATCTCTTCCACCCACGAGAGTCGTGACTCCATGGCCGCTTGAACATCCTTCGACTTTCCCCTTCCTTTGCACATGGTTACATTTGCGGTGTTCACCTCCTCGGGAATTCCATGCTCGACAATGCTTGAATCCGCCATCTCTCGTACGAACCTTTGCTCTGATACCACTTGTCACGGGGTTAGGATTTCGTCACCCGTGCGACACTCAAGTTACTCACTCCTTCACTCGAGCTCAGCCCAACTCATCATCCAAGGGTGATGTTTGAGAACGCAAGAGAGTTTGGAATTGAAAACAAGCTTGTATTGAGAACACTTGAGGGTTTACAAAGTTTTGAACTTACAAGAATGGGATGTCTTGGAATGACTTGGGATTGCTTGTGATGAGATAGGATGAGATGAGATGTCTTGGCTAAAGGCCTCACCCCTATATATACTACTCCATGGAGAGTTCTAGATTTGATATCTAGACTCTTCCATACTCTTCTTTTGCTAAGAATGTACAAGAACCCTAGGGAATTCTAGAGAATTCCGAAGAACCCTAGAGTTCTCAAGAAAACTCTAGAAAAGTATGGAATTGTCTAGAGAAATATGGAGAATTCTAAACAATTCCTCAACGCGAACCTCATAAATTAGCCCGTCCGTGACAGTCCTCTACCCATGCTAACATAGATGATTAGAACTTGCAATAAGTGAAAAGCAAACGCAAATGTAAGAAGAAAAAAAGGTAATTAATATGGGTATCAAAAACCCAAATTCAAATAGCACACAACAGATTGCACATAATAAACAGCAAGAGAAAAAATAACAATAACAGCTAAATATCATTTGCTCACATCGATTCTTAGCAAGTCTTCGCAAGCAGGAAAAAATTAAAGATTTCACTGACCTTGGTTTCAGGCTTGGCGATCCCACGCTCAAAGAAAATTGGAGCAACATGAGCAAAAACTCGTCTGAATCCCTTCAACCTCGCCACTCTGAAGTTCAGCAAATCTGGAAATGTACTCCGAGCACTTGGCTCTGTTCTCCATCATCCACAACGAGAACAAGAGGTATGATGTCATTATCCTCACCATTCAACAAATTCTAGTGTCTCAGTCCACATATTGAAACCATATCACTTGCAATGATTTTATAACGAACCTCGTCATATTTTAGAGCGAATCCATCCATGATATCTTGAAAGAGGGTCATCAGGGACAATAACATATTAACATGAAACCAATCGGTACTTCATTCAAAAAATACAGCTGGTGTTCTCATCTTTGAACAAAATCAAATATTTGCATAGAGTGATGGCAAATGTAATCCTTCCATAGACACTCTCAGTCTCAAAACGGCCCACTTATTAAACAAGAATGTGTTGGACCGTGTTTACATATGGTCTTTTAATTGTGTTCGTTCAACTTTACTGAATGATTGTGATTAGATGCTAAGAAAATAAATAGACAAATCTAAACAATCAGGTGATCAATCATAGAACAAGTGTCTAAGAATGATTATCGAGTCATCGTTTGCATACTCCTCTATCTACACAGAATTTTGCACAACAATCCCCTTCTAGAGGTGTTAAGCAATCATGTGTTATCAGCGGAAAATTCACGTAAATTTTATCCTAATTCCTAGCAACATATTCTCATTGCACTAATTATTCATGTCTCTGAAACAGTCCCTTCAAACCCCATCAATGACCTCATCCAATGATCAAACTTGTAGGTTCACTCCTAAATCCAATTGACAATAGGAGAAAAGATCCATGATGTATTTATATTGTTGCCGACGTTACCTAAACTTCGATGCAAATTTAGTATCTGTAACAACAACTCATCGCTAGCAATTAGCACGTCGAGAGTATACCAGAAAGCAAAGAGCCGAAGCCGCAGATTGACAACAACCCCTCAGCCGAAACAACCCTATCAAAATCGGCCTCCTCGTCAAGCTCATCGAAACCGGTTCCATCGGACGAAATCGGCCGACGAGCCTCCGCCGCCGACGCCATGGCGATCGAGCCGCCTCGAGATTGAGTCAGCAGCAGGCGAGATCCGAGCCAGGGGTAGAGTGGTTGGAGCGGGATTGGACGGCGCGCGAGAGGTACGCGCCGCCGCCGGGAGAGGGAGAGGGACGTGGAGAGGTGAGTTGGGTGGTGTGTTGATGGGATACTCATGATTGTTTGTTTTGCTTTTGAGTAATAGGTTTTGTTGAAATCAAAAGAGATTATACTTTCTGGTAATTGATATTTTCAAAATCTTTTTTTATTACTCTAAGAATGGGTTATTTTTGTTAAAAAAAAAATTAGATGAAATGAATGTCTTTGATATATTTTTAAGACAAAAATTGATATTATCAAGTCAAATAACGCATAATTCTGATACACATGAATTAAACAAATTCAATTTATCTCTAATTAGTCCCACATCTACATAGAACAACTATAACTTACATAAATGTGTAAATATAAAATATACGCATATTAATCTTATACAACATCTGATAACATTACCGTCATTATTTTTCAAATTCACAGTTTTTCTTTCTCTATATTAGGTTTCAATTTGACCATCATTGTCCTAACATAGAACTTTTGTAAGATACAAACATGCATTTCTGGGGTGTGTCGGATAGTGAATATATATAAAAATGACGAAACATACCAAATGGAAAATGTATGTTTTATTGAGAACAAATGGCTTAATCTTACAAATAAAATAACAATGACATTACATAGGATATTTCCAAATATTGAATTCACAACTCTCTCATTTTAGAGTTGGAGATTATTGCAAGTAATAAATATCTATATTTATTTAGTCTCTTAACTTGAAGAAGGGTAACATGAAGCACCTCGACTGAGAGCAAAAGGAAGCGTGAGGCCACAAGCTTGAACCATATCCCTCGTGTTGTTGTAACTGTAATTAGGCATGTCATAAAGTGCAGCTTTCATGGATAAACAAGCATACGATTGTTCGTCTTGGGTATTGTTGCTTTTCACCTTGTCTGCGATGTTCTGCAGCATCGGGCAACATGTCGATGACAGTGAACATTCGGTGCCATTCTGGATGTAGAACTTGCAAGCATAATAGAATCCTTGTCTGTAGTCATATGGTATGTAATCCGCAGTAACAATCGTCGTGGATATCATCACGAAAGCCAAAACCACATAGGTCGGGTTGAGACGAGCTGCCATTGTTATGATCTTGTGTTGGTTAATAATAACGACAGAAGGACTACGTCGATTCGAGGATTCAAATTTCACTTCAATGCAAGTGTAGATTGTGTGTCTCGTGCAATTCCATCGAGAACTATTTATAAGGGACTGCGGAGGAATGCGGTTCCTATATAGTTGAATATATGACGAGTAGAATTTCATTCTACTTACCCGAGTAGTGATTATAGCCTTGCGGCCTATATTGAGTTTCACCGACGAACTATCAGTCAAAGCTAATTTGATGAGTTAATACATGTTTTTCATGTTTATTTAAGGTTAGGACCATGAAAACCACTAGTATATATATGTTTTCTTTTAGCATGTTTGTAACTTAAATGTGGTATCACATGGTAAAAGTCAATCTTGATCTATTATTTAAAACCTATTCGAGCTCACGAAAGTTAATCGATCATTGAGATATGGTATTTTGACTGATTTCGATTAATCGATGTAATCCATTTATAAGATTTTGTTATAACTTGGTAAACCATTTTGTAACTATTTTAACACTCTTGGTATTTACATGGAAATGAAAAGGTGCTTTTTGGGAATAAAAGACAGAAACGTAAAGATTGATACTACTTCTATATAATTTTGTTTATCATAACAAAGTTAGATTCTACAGTGGCAACAAACCATGGAAAGTTGACATGCTATGTTCGAATCTTCGGAAATTAATTTTGGGTTGCATATTTTGATATGCTATGTTTAAATCCTGACTGCGGAAATTATTTTTGCAGTGGCATCCACGGCTAGGGCCGAAAGTTCCATCCTACGATTAATTATTCCTTTCGTCTAAAAAAAATGAAATAAATAAATAATAACATAATAAAATTGAACGTGTTATGAACGATCCGTAGATGATCAAATATTATCTTATATAAAATTGTCATGAAACATTCATGATATTATATGTTATGTATTTTATCCCTAAGTCATTGACGTAATTTTCTTACATCATTAAGACGAATAATAAAACTTCTCAAAAAACGTATTGAATAATACAATGATGGGACAACGTTTTTTTTATTTTGGGACGGATGAAGTAGTATTTATGTCATTATATATTACTCCCTCTGTCCCACAAATCTTATAACGGATTGACCCAGATCGGATTTTTATGTGCCTGTTGAATTTTGTATATTTTGATTAGTATATTGTGATTTTTTATGATGGTAGTGGGTTTGATGTGAAAGGATGAAAAAGAATTAGAGAGAAGATAATGGGATGCAGAATGGTATTATGGTTATTTTAATGCTCCCTCCGTCTCATAATTCTTTAAACACTTATTGTCGTGGGACGTCCCAAAAATCTTACGATTTTTTTATTTTTGATAAATATTTAATCTAAAAAAATATCAAAATAATGATCATATCTTAAAGTACACCCACTACCTTCTATAATAACGACGGTAGTAAATTTCATTCATTAAAAAAATATTATTTTTTCATTAAATCTCATAAAAATTAAATACGCACATAAAAAAAATCGATCCCGATCAAAGTGTTACAATATTTATGGGACAAAGAAAGTATAAAATTATTTATAAATAAATAAAAAAAATATTATAAGATTTATAAAACGATTTAAAATAATAAATATTAAAAGAATCATGAAAAAAGAAAAAATAAAAATATACAAGGCTCCATGATTTGATGTCACGGATCATATCTATTTTTGTTTTGTAGTTTCATGATACACCAAATCCAATAGTTCGCCTCAAAACGTTTTTTTGGACTGCATTGCCATCCTTCTCAACTTAATCATACCGTTAAAACCAGATTTAGAGGTTGAGACAAACTTCAACTTCATAACGTCATTTTCCATAAAATCATTATGCATCTTTAATGATACACCATGTTTGTAATAACCTAACCCCGATTCAGTCCCGTAGTTTTATCCATTGTCCATCAAAATTAGAACACCTCAAAATGTAGAATTAAGGATCTATTTGATATTGTTTTGTATCTTTTTTTCTTTTTCATTTCACTAATTAATAAAAAAAAATTTATTTTTTATTTTTATTTTAAAAACGAATAAAAAAGAATAAATAACTTTCTTCTTCTCGTGAAAATGACAACATTTTAATCCGAATCGAATATTTATATATGTGTCAAGTTTATATTAAATAATATTAAAATAAAAATTTATATATGTATGTGCAATTTTTGTGACACAATCAAATAATATAATTGTTATAATTTTTATGAGATAAATAAAATACTTATTTTTCAATTCCGGGTTTTAAGTGTATACACCATCCAATCTCTTTAATCTGAAAATCATTTTATTTTATATTTCTATTAATAGTGTTTTTCTGTTTTCACAAGCAGTTACAAGTAAATTGCGCCGGCGACTCGCCATCCGTTGCCATGACCGCCGCCGCCCCGCCGCCTCCCCATGCCGCCGCCGACCCGCGTCTTCTCCACGCACACCTCCTCAAAACCACACCCCAAACGCGCTCCACCCTCAACACACTCATAACCCACTACTCAAACTCCAACCACCTCTCCTCCGCCGCCGCCGTCTTCCGCCTCATCCCCTCACCCAACGTCGTCTCATGGACTGCCCTCATTTCCGGCCACTCCCAAACCTCACTCTCCCTCTCATTCTGCCTCTCCATGCTCCGCCACGGCACGCGCCCCAATCAGAGAACATTAGCAATTCTGTTGAAAGCATGTGGGACTGTTGGGTCGGTGTGGTTTGGGGTTGGTGTTCATGGGTTGGCGGTGAAGGTGGGTTTGGGTACCCTTAGGTTTTGCGGGTCTGCCCTTATTGGGTTTTACGGGAGACTCGGGGATCCCGGGAGTGCACGGAAGGTGTTCGATGAAATGCCTGAGAGGGATGAGGTTTGTTACGGGGCGATTATTGTGGGGTTGGCGAGGGGGACGAGTTCAATAGATGCGATTAAGGTGTTTAGGAGGATGAGAGGGGATGGGGTGGAGGTTACTTTACATAGTGTTTCGGGGGCGTTGAGGGCGGTGGTGGAGATGGCGGCTTTGGAGCAGTGTAGGGTGGTTCATGGAGTTGGGATCGTGATGGGGTTTGATGGGAATGTGGTTTTGGGGAGCGGGTTGGTTGATGCGTATGGGAAATGCGGGATGGCGGGTGATGCTAGGAGGGTTTTCGATGAGATGGTTCGTGTGATGAATGTTGTTGGGTGGAATGCTTTGATGGCTTGTTATGCTCAACAAGGGGAGAGTGACTCTGTTATTGAGTTGTTTGAATCGATGGTCGGTCAAGGTCTTGTTCCAGATGAGTACAGCTTATTGGCCGTCCTAACGTCGTTGTGTAATGCAGGATTGGCCGATGATACTAAAAGGTGGCTTTCTAGGATGAGAGAGGAGTTTGGTTTGGAGCCGATGCTTGAGCATTATACTTGCTTAATATGTGCTTTGGCTAGAGTTGGAAAGTTTCATGAGGCAGAGCAGATCGCAACGGAGATGCCATTTGAACCGGATGCTGGTGTGTGGCGAGCATTGCTTTCCGGGGGCGCCCATCACGGCGCTGCTGATTTTGTTTGGAAAATGAGTCAACGGCTATTGGAACTTATCCCAAATGACGATTCAGCTTATGTCATAGCTGCTAATGCTTTCGTATCATCTTCAAGGTTGGGCGAGGCTCTAGAAGTCCGAAAGATGATGAAAAATCAGAACATTAGGAAAGATAGTGGAAGGAGTTGGATTGAGGTTCGTGGAGAAGTTCATGTGTTTGTGGCAGAGGATCAGAAGCATGAGCGAAGGGAGGAGATCTACGCGAAGTTAGAAGAGCTGATGGAGAAGGTAGGTAACCTAGGTTACGTGCCAGTTTGGGATAATATATTTGATGCGGAGAAAAAGGATAGGCTTTGGTATCACAGCGAGAAGTTGGCGCTGGCGTTTGGTGTACTAAGCGGAGCAGCACCTCCAGGCAAGGCTTTGAGGATAGTGAAGAATCTTAGGATTTGCAGGGATTGTCACGAGGCCTTCAAGTACTTCAGTAGGTTGTTGGAGAGGGAGATAATAGTGCGAGATGTTAACAGGTATCATAGGTTCCTGGAGGGAAGCTGCAACTGCAAAGATCATTGGTGAATTGTTATGAACATCGTAGATCCTTTGGCGGAACCTCCAACTTAAGCCTGTCCGGTAAGAAGGAAGCTTTGAGTGTCTTACCGATGGATCGAGCTCCATCATATGTGCATCGGTTCAAGTTGTATGGTGAGCTGATTGTTGAATTTTTGCTCCCTTTTGATCAGCAGGATGACATTGAAGAGTTGAAGATGGGGGTCTTGCTAAAGAGCTGATGATAACTTTTGGGTCCTCGGGATCACATTCGCTTTGGACTGGTTTCGAATCAGATTTTGGAACGGTGCATTGATGGTGATCTAGATGAAGCAAAGTAGAATTGTCTGATGCCAAAGATTGATTGCTTCATAGGGGTGGGGATACCGTGCCATTCATGTATCAGTGCTGTTTCTTTCAACTCCTGGAGCAAAGAATACCTTGAATGGTAGAGCAGTAGATGGCTCAGGGGCATTGCACGTAAGACACTGAATCTTGCTTGGCTATTGCTGGACAGAGTCAAATCGATCCTCATGAGCCTTTCATGGTCTCTTGGCCATAGGAGGATTGTGCTTTGTCTTGAAGATCGCGCTCCATTGATGAACTACGCAAAGGCTTTAGCTTCCTCCATGAAGATTGAGATCGAGCGACTATGTTTACATGTCGAGATTAGCCTTCTGTTCCCTGAACAATGGTCGAGATCAGGCATGGATTCATTCTCTATGTTAGAAGAAAGAGATATTTCGAATCCTGTTAGTGATTATCCTTGTGCACTTGTCGAGATCAAGCTGCATTGATGGAGTTATCACCATCACAGATTGATAGCAAGAAAGCGTACACAAACAAAACCAGCAATTTGAAGATTCTGACGAGGTGAAGGGTGCTCCCTGCTTCGACTTGGCTGTACCAAAACCTTCCTTTGAGCAAAGGAAGGATAACCACTCCGTCCTCTTCGGTAATATTAGCTGTGCTTGCTCCCGAAGATGTCATGCGATTGCTAGGATCTTGTGGTGGCATCAATAGAGTCGAAGCAGATATGGGCATTCCAAAGGTTTTGCCTTACTGGAGTTTAAGGAGGCCGATGCGAGATCGAAGGCTTTACTGTTACATTACTCGGTGTTCCAGGGGCGTGTTGAGGATTCTACCCAAACGCGCCAACTATCCTAGGATGAACACAAACTTATGGGAGAGCGAGAGTGGTTCCACTGATTATGAGATGATCATCTCGCTGGTTGTGACGAGTGCAGGAAGCTTGAGTGAGACCGTTCGAGTATTTTGCAATCAGAAATTGAAGGACACTGCTGTTTTGAACGATGTGATGCTCGAGTTTGATTTATTGGTGTTTTGGAGCAAGACAAATATGGCAATGTTCCAAAGTCAGTGGTCAAGGACGATGGTGTATCGGGATATCCGCTCTCCCTAGCTGCTCTTGCTATTCTCAAACATGTGGATTCATTTGAAGTCGATCTACTGCAACTAATGTGCAAGGAGATTGTTAGATAATAATTCGGCGAGGAGTTCGATGCAGGATTAACGTCGTGTTTGTTTAGGTGTTGCGGGGTTAAAATTTTTTTGTAGCAAGTATGTTTGTAGGGTTATAACATCGTGTTAGGAGCCCTGTTGTATGGTGTAGGTGCTTCGATCTTGGCTATGAGATCGCTAAGCCCTCATCTCTGATACTTCAATTATCACCAAAAAAAAAAAAAAAAAAAGGAAAGAAGCTTGCAAATTCCTCAACAAGCAACTATGACTTGGTAGATGTCTAGACTGATCTGGATGCAATAAAAAAAAAGTTGTGCGAAAAGAAAGCTCTCGACAAGAAAACCTCACAAATCCAGAGAGTAACAGCAATATTGATACTCGCTATTCATAAAGGGCAAGCTACAGCCATATTAACCTTTATTCCAGTTGACTGAGAACGTTGATTTACCGTTCATTGATATATGACGGTACGGTCGTGTTTCGTAGCACAAGTTTATCTCGAATATTGTGTAATACACAAAACTGTATACTCGATAATGCGCATCTGAAATAACCACAGCCAGATTATGCATACCTAGAAAGGAAGAGGGTTGCGAAGAAAGCAGCTTAGGCAACTGCTTTTGCTCAACCTTTGTAAGCTGCTTAGCACATGAAAACGAAGGTGCATTCTCCAAAGGGATGGAAAGGGCGAAAAAGACGCAAGGAATCTGAATTTAGCACAAATCGGCATACTTCCTCTCATCATTCATCTAAAGTGCCCAACCGTCCAAATTTTAGAGCCGTCTCGTTTCTAACAGTCCATTAAGAATAAAGAGAATCACTACCTCGTAGCATCACGACGTCCATGCCAAGAGCACACTGCACATACGTATCAAAGCAAGCACGGTCGCGATGCATACACAGGTAGCAGTTTCCTTGAGTTAATACAGATTACATGCAACGGCAAGCTCTCTAGGTAGGAACCAAAATTGGATAATGAACTTCACAACATTATATTCACCATTTCTCATATTTCGCAAATTCTTCAAGAGTAACTACAGATCCTGCTCTAGTAACATAAATGAATAACCAAGGAACAAAAAATCGTTGCCCACCTCGAAACAACTGCAGTGGCCCCTCAGGAATCTACGTCTCATTCCCATCTCTTCAAAAATCTGCACAAGATTACATAATTTTACAGCTATTTCAGCAGCCAAATCTATGTAGTTATTCACTTCAATGGGAATATGTCAAAGAGAGAGTTGTTCACAAGAAAGCGTATATTTTTATGTACCATCATGTTTCTTTGTCAATCCTCTAATGAATAGAGCACATATGATGAGGAATCCAACACCAGCTGTTCCTCCCAGTATGATAGCAACTGTTCTCCCCGTGCCTTGCCCTGATCCTGCAAGCAAAATCTTGAAGCATCATCACCAAGCAATTCACTTCAATGGATAGATCATGGATTGACCAAGATAAAAGCAAGAGGAGAAATCACTTGCACGAAATATTCAATCAGAAGTGATAATAAAAAAGTTGGGCAGGAATATGTATGAGTTGGATTCCTACAATAAGATTTATATGGGTGAATCAACTTTTAGGGTCCCGAATGACGGTGGCATGAGGTTGAACTACATCTCAGCTACCGGTGCCAAATCCACTAACTTGCAACAGGGTTTGATAGAGGGAATAACCTATGCAGTTATCCTGCTCAAGCATGAGGCTATCTAGGAAGATATTCTAACTACAAGCTAAGCTAAGACATTCTTGACATGAGTGTCTGACCAATAGATCAAGCTCGTCCTCATATAATTCCTCCTACCTTCGTTTAGACTGCCCAAAGATCTGAAGGAAAAGCAAATGCTTATTGAATGCAATCCAACTGAAATTGCAACAAGATACTACAAGGAACCTTTAGAACAGAAATTAATTGAGGTGATGGAGATATGGACCAGCAAGTTATTTGCTACCCCAAAAACCCTAAATTTGCAACAGTTTCCAAAATCAGATTTCATGAGAAAGATGTATGGTAGCAGTGAATGCAACTATCCATGTTGCAACCAAGACCTCTAACTTGTTCTTATAGCACATTAATGTCTAGAACGAGAACTAGTGAGAAAACTTGGACAAAATGTCTCAATCTACACGAGACCAGAAACATACAAGCACACAACATCATTGAATTAGGCCAGATACTATGCAAACCAAACCACCAAATCCTATTCAGCATTGAATCCCAAATCACCTGAAGAAGACGAGGACGAGGACGAAGACGACCCAAGTGACGACGATTTCGTCGGAACACCATTCGGGTCATAGCTATAGCTGATGAAACACTTGTTAAGAAACACCTGACCAGACAAAGAGCTACCACACTCAACCTGAGACCTCTGAACTGCAACCTTCACACACTCAGCACAATCAGAAGTCCCCAAATCACCCTCACACTGACCCAAAACATACACAGCCTCATAACTAGTGGTATAAAACCCATTCCCACCAGCAACACCATTCTCCATCACAGTGAAAGCAGTGTCTCTCCTCATCTCAAACCCTGACCCAGTCACATCAGTTGCACTGCAACTCTTATACAACATCTCCATACCTGAAACCTGAGGGAACCCTGAAAACTCATAGAGGAAATAACACCCAAGAAGCTGAACCCTTGCAGCAATCACATTCCCACATAGTTGCCCTACAAGTTGAGGCATTTTGCTCACACAAGAGTAACATGAACCACCAGTCAAATCCCCTCTACATTGATACAACCCTGAAATGGTGGTTTGCCCAGCTGTTGATGTGGTCTTGTAAAAATTGGATTTTGATGATTGTTGGACCAATGATCCAAAAAGGGCAGCCAAGGCTTGTGAGTAAACCCCATTTGGATCTGAGAAATCTTGCTTTGAGCAACCCTTGTAGACCAAGTTGAGGTAGCTTTGGTCAGATTTGGCTGAAACAATGGATGAGAAGACAAGGAGGAAGAACAAGAAGATAGTTTGTGGTGAAAATGGGAAACCCATTTGAGATTTTCAGATCATTGGGTAGTTTTTAGAGGGTTCTGGGGTAGATTTTGAGGGTTTTGGTAGATAGGCTTGGCTCAAAATGGGTGAATTTGCTCCATTTTTGCTTGGTTTCTTGGTGGTGGTGTTTCGGGCGGTGAGTTGGATTTTACCCTTTGTGCAGGTTCACTATGCACACTGCCGCACTGGGAAGTTACACTCATCAGTGAACAAAGAGGGGGAAAGAAAGGGGTAGCCGCATATAACATGTGCAAACACTACATCACCTCCACTTAAAACTTAAAAGATGGCAAAGGTGTGTCGGTAATATACGAGTGTGTTTATTCATACTTGCAAACTCGTACGTACCCATTACATCATAAATATAATATTTTAATTATATGTTTTTGTCGATGTAAATTTTGATTCCTATTATAAAACAATCAAATATTATTTTATATTAAATTATTATAAATATTAATAATAATTTGAGTTTTTTTAACAAAGAAATAAAATATTTTAATCATAAATCAGTGATATAATTTTGTTATATTATTAAGAAAAAAACAAAACTGCTTAAAATATTAAATAATGAAAAGATTTTAAATGTTATATTTATTTCGATTAGGAGGGAGTAATATTTCTCTACTGTCAAGAAAAGTTTCATCAATGATCAATGTTTTTAGTTAATCATGCGATTAAAGTAAAGAAAAGGGTTTCTTGTCACTCCATAACCCTTCTTGATATCAGTTGCGGTAAAATACAATGATTATAGTATGTCAGAAGTAAACTATATGAAAATGTGTTACATATGTGTAATGAGCTTATTTGTTGATAACTCTTCTTCTTTGGTATAATATACGTATTTGAATGAATTTGAGAAAATTTAAAGAGCTCCGAGGGAAAAAATTGTGTGTATGACTAACCACAATCCACCAACTCCAGATAATAATAGGCATATTTATCAACCAAATTGCAGTGACTAGTTAGAAAAGAAACCTACTACCACTATATAGTATGATGCAAGTATGCTACTGCTACCAATATTAGGTTTCTTTTTAGTCAACCCATAATAGGCATGTCTAACCAAACATAAATGTGGCTTGCTTTCAAGTTTGCTAGCTTACTCTTTCAGGTGTGTGCGTTAGTCATTGGATCCAATACCTACTGCTGAGTTATTGAGTTAGAGACAACAATAAGTGAAGTAGAGAAATGAAGATCAGAGTGAAGCATGTTTTTCTCTAAACTTCACTTAAGGAAGCAGCCTGACCAAATCTCGAGCATAGAATGCACAAATAACATTATTCTTTTGGATCGCATCATCGTCTATGTAGCTTCTTTCGACAAACTTACTCGTGATTAGTACGCGTTGTTTGGTTCGCATTCTTGTAGATGTCTTCGATATGGACTAGTACTGAAAACATCGTTAGTTCTATCCAGATTGAAATGTAACAATGGCAAGAAATATTTGTGACTTCTGCGAGCAGATGAAGGACAGAGAATCAAGATTGATGTGTGTGAGAGCAGAGTGACCAAGGTTTGACCAAGTACACTATTTGTGTTTGAATATGAGCAATGTACTGGTAATCTGATATCAGTGGTTATTTATTTGGTTTAAATGCTGCTAGCTAGTCCATGGTCTTCTAGTCACATTGTAACTAACGACCATAGGTTGTACATAAGTACAATTAACAAGGCCACCTGCATAATGACTTGAGCTTCACACCTGTAATTGACTGTTGTGAAAATTAAGTTATACCGTAAATTTCAAAAAATCGTCCGAGATAAAACATCTGAAATTTCTTAGGCATGCTATAGGATCTAAGTAATCAATATTATATTTTGTTAAGTCTAATTGTGAATATTTATACATTATACGGATCACATTAGGTAATGTCTAGTATAAATATAAAATGGTATCACACTTTAAAGACGATATCGTTGTCTTTGATTTCAAAATATAAATGCTTGTAAACTTTCATAGGGTCAAATTTTTTGCTGATTCACAACTCTGTTTCTACTGAATTAGTCATCTTGCAGCGTAATCAAACAAGTCACCGACAAATCAAGACAACAATAAACAAACCAAGGCACACACGAGATGTAAGAAACTACTACATGACCCTTTTTTTTTTTTTTTTTTTATCGTAAACTGAATTACTACCACAAGGTTTTCAACCTTAGGTACAAACACTATTTTAAGATAAAAGTGTGCGTTGGACTGTTGGACTGTTACGATGCGAGGTTTATCCATGTCATTAGAATTTTAAAAAAAAATTCTCCTTATTGGATTAATTTTTAAAAATTGGACTCTCTTCTTAAATTTTGGACCTAACATAGACAGACTTGAGCACCTTCGGGTCCTTGAACTAAGGAACCCATCGTCTACAAAGAATCATCAATCCCATAAAATTAATATTATTAAATAACTAAATGTATATGGTTAATTTAGTTTTTTATTTTATTTTTGGATTGATCGAAAAATCAAAATTCATGATGAATTTGCATCATCTAATACAACTCAATATTATTCCATAAACAATCTTAATAGGGATAAAGATTCATACATCTTGTTATTTCAAATCTTATCCATTAAGAAACCATATGAATATATGTTGAATAAGTTACAAAAACTCTATGCTGTTACAGGAATAGTTATCTGTTGGTTTCAACCCTTTTCACCAATTGGCATCGAAGAATCTTTTCTTTATTCAAGAGCTCAACGCGGCTGGCACCAATCAAAATTCTTCAAAATCCCATCGAACGACCGTTAACAGCCACCTCAATTCATCTCGCGTTTCTTCAAATCCCCAATTTCTAGGGTTTCGATATCGATTCCGATTCGATCCCCAAACCCTATCAGCTCGAATCACAACCCCAAAAATCTGAGGTTTGAATCATCGTCGATTTGGGGAGTGATGTATTCGTTGAAGGAGAAGGTAACGGAGAAGCTCTCTCGGATTCTCCACAAAGCGCCGTCGGATTCAGCGTCTTCTGCTACGACCACATCGTCGCATCAATCGCATCAGGTGATTTTGTGTGTTTTTTTTTTTGGCGATTCGTGCGAGGTTTTGGTGTTAGGTTGCAGTTTGATCGCGGTCGTTGTGGTTCTGATTGGGATTTTGGTTTGTTTCATCTGCTTTGGCAATAAATGGCTTTGGTTTGGTTTGGTTTAATGGTGTGTTGTTGATCGTTCGTTACAGTGATTAGAGGCGTGGAACTTGTATCGAATCGATAATTTTTTTGAATTGTGTTTAGTAATTTGATAGTTCAACATGTAGTTCAGTAATGAGAAACCTTGTCCTCTAACTATTTGACTGGGGTTGGACACCTTCAAAATATGTAACGGAGGCAAAACTGCGTATATCTCGCCCTCCCTGCACGTTGCATTTGGCGTGATTATGTGATCTTAGTTGCTTTATTGTGCTACATAATTTGTGTAGGGTAACTATGATACCTTGGATAGTTACTCGATTTCGGATGAGTATAATTATTGCCAGTTTCGTTATGTCTAGTTTTTCCTTGTATCACATAGGTCATAATCGACTCTTCAACTGACCATGTGGTGAGGGGTTTATGTTGTTCAACACTCCCTGTGGCATCAAGAAATAGAGTATCTTTGTGTATCTACATCTTGTCATTCCAGACCCTGTACTTGATAGGATTATCTGGGTGGTTGTCTTTGTCTTCAATAGCAAAGATTATTTGAGTCCACGAGATTGAATCCTGGTGTTGTTGTAGTCTTAGGAACTGGTTTGAGGTGAACGGTGCATTTTCTTCGCGCTTTGAGCTTAGAAGTGTTCGAGTTTTGGTGTATTGCCAAAGTTCCATTGGAGTCTAAAAAAATGTTTCTTAGAAACATGGAGAAGAGGCAACTTATCCCCGTTCGATTTCATCTACCTAGTTTAACCCATAAGCACCTAATGTTGCAGCTTGTCAAAGTTTTGTGATTGGTATCTTCATTTTGCCAATGGGAAATAGCATAGGCACTTCACATTGTTCTTCTTTTGTAGGCGGTTAGTGTGGCTGTGTGAGAACTTGCTGAGGTTAGGGTTTCGGCCAAGGCTAAGCAATGATTATTTGTTTATAAGTCTCGGGTCTGTCTTGACTTTTAAAAAGATGCTCTGCGGATGTGTAGGCAAGCAAGGGTGGACGTACTCTGTCATCATTCTTCTCATCTGTCCGTCCTTCCTCAACCTTGGATGGAAGCAATTTAATAGAGAGCCAAGATGATTGGAAATTGATCCAAGCATTTCCAGCTAGTTGGGGCAACGACACTGAGTCATGGATTGTTGAAAACCTGGACATCAATGTTGACTATTTTTCCGCAAATGACAAGAAGGAATTGACTAGTCCCCATGGAGAATGTGAGAGCCGTAATTCTGCAGCTAGCACGAGTGAATCAGATGCTTATGAAGACACCGTTCTGCCACACAGTCAATCGAAGTTAATGCCAAATCTTACACAGGAGTCTTCTTTCATTACTTTGGAGCTTTACGAGTTCTTGCAGTGTGCTCTTCCTAACATAGTCAAAGGTTGTCAATGGATGTTACTATACAGGTCAGGTTTTCATTTGTATTCCTATCCTGTTGAATGGCTTTTCCATCAAATGTGAATCCTGATTTTATTTTCTTGTTTTAACTGAAGGGCAGTACCTTGAAGCATGGTATATCTCTGCGCACTCTGATACGCAAGAGCTCCGACCTTCCTGGTCCTGCCTTGCTGGTATGTTGTGTGTGTCAAATTAGTCTCTTGCACGTTTTCTCTATAAATTGAAACAAGGAGAGCTCACGTGTATCATTTCTTTAGATTTCGGGGGATAAGAAGGGTGCCGTATTTGGTGGACTGCTTGAGTGTCCTCTCAAAGCATGCGCAAAGCGTAAATATCAAGTGAGTTGCATAATACTTTTTTCTTTCTCTTCCTAACTCAGCTGTTCATATAAACCGCTTGTCTCATGATCTAACACTTGTGGGATTAACAAATTCTATTCTCGCAGGGGACAAATCAGACTTTTGTATTTACAACCATATATGGTGCACCAAGATTATTTAGACCTACAGGTAAAGGAAGCTATTATTGCATTTCTTGACTCTTCATTTTTTTCATAAAACTTAATATCACTGTTGTATGCTCAGTCTTACTGCAGTTGGTATGGCTTGTTGTTTTTGGTTGGGTCAGCTTTTTTTGGCTTCTAGAGTATTCCTATGTTAATTCTTAACCATTATGGAGGATAACCTTTTTTTTTTTTTTTTTTTTGGGGCAATTTCGGGCTATATCTTAAGACTTTTGTGATAATTAGCACTTATATTTTATGGATATATTAAGTAATAGATGACTTTGTCGGGCCGAGCTCACTTAGTTAAGTATCTTTTCCCTAAACTCCATATCCCCATGGAATTAGGCATCGTCTTTCTGGAAAAAATGAATTGCCAACTCCCTCATACTCCACCTGTCAAACAATCTTGCTGGATGCTTCTCCTACCCAGTCTTTTCTCTTGTACATGCTAATTCCCCTGGATAACAAAGTTTCATGGAATTAAAATTTGGCACCTATCTGTTTATGACAAAATTTAGTCAAGACATTTGCTATCTATTGAGGGTATGCGGTAGATATTATATGAGGATATGTTATGTGGACATTGTTCTAAACATGACTAATATTTCTTACAGGTGCCAACCGATACTTCCTCTTGTGCTTGAATGATTTTCTTGCTTTTGGAGGCGGGGGCAACTTCGCATTATCATTCGATGAAGATCTGTAAGCTTCATTATTTTCATTTATGCTCATCATTGATGATTTCCCTGGGTGTGCCTAATTACTTCTGCACCTTTCCAAAGGTTGAGCGGGAGCAGTGGACCTTGTGAAACGTTTGGAAACGAATGCCTCGCTCATGATCAAGAGTTTGACTTGAAGAATGTTGAGGTATGTTCACAAAACTATTGATGGCGGCCCTTCGATGATATAATTTGTGACGTTGGCATGTTGCAGTTTCTTTTGAGTTTTATAATTCTTTTCCCAGTGATTGATATTCTGCTTTCTTTAGCAAATTATGTCAATTTATCACTTTGTCTAGACTCTTTTCGTATCTATAGGAATGTGTACTAAGTAGGTTGGTTTGACTATCCGCCATCTTGCATTAGAGTTATGACAAGATATCTGTTGTTCATAACCACCTTGATTAGAACATAGACATCAAAATGAGGCTGACACGAGATTGAGATTCGGTCTTCTTAATTTCTAGAGGACGAGTTTGACCAATAGATTATATTTATGTCAAGAACATCTTCGTCATAAGCTCAATTATTAACGGAAATAACATCTTGGTTTATGAGATAAGATAGTCTGTGTCCTCTCCCGGATCCCTTCGGTTATGATAAATGTTTCGGCTTAATAAGTAGATCATGGTTAGAGAAGGAAGAGGAAAAAATTGTGAAAGGTTTCTTTTTTGGTTTAGTCTAAGATGGGTACATGATAGCTCCTACAGATTTATGTCCTAGTGTATCCTGGTCCCATAAGCAATTTTGTGATCCCAAATCAACCAAAAAGATACACAAGCGTTTTCCTTTTTCCGTATGTTTCTGCTCTTGTTGTGCTTGTACCTCACCTAAGATTGCATTTGTTGAAGTCTTAACCGTTTTCGTTCTGGTTACCAGCTGTGGGGTTTCACGCATTTGTCACGGTGTCCAAAGTGATCCAATTGCAGTTGGAAGAGTTGACGTCTATTTTCGAATAGCAGATGAGGAAGACTTCATACAATGACATCCGATCGCTACAGAAATTTTATACCCAGCGGAGAGAGTCGACAAGCAGATTTTATCACTCGGTACCAGCAAATTTCATACTACATATCAGGCTCCTTTTCTTATTCTCTCTCTTTTTTTGGTATATAAGTATGGTGGATTGTCGTGTAATAACCTTGAGGTTAATGTTGAACTTTAATGATCAAGGGAAGTATTCTTCATAGCATTTTCTGTGGAGTCAATTTGCAGTACGAGTGAGTTGTAGAATAGATGGACCTAACAATATTTCACAAACTGAAAATAAGCCGCAAAGATAGATAAGTATACTGAGGTGCCCAAGCAAAGGTATATTAAGTTATCCCTGACTAGTAAAACAGTAATGTCGAAAGCTGAACGCCATATCATCATCCATCAAAGTCACATCTCAATTCTCAACTAGTCAAATAGACAGAAAACAGGCATCTTTGCTTGCAGAGGGTGCCGGAGCTGCTTCGACATATTGCTAATTGACATGCTTTAGCCTAAATGACAAGCTCTCTTAACCGCAATGGCAGCCTCATAAAAAATGCAGTAGCACCTCCCACGCTGTTGAAATCCAGTAGATGCCTAAAACAATCTTAGTCGCAGAGGATTTGCCTGCAGGATTGGTGGTGAGTTGTAAAGGCAGGATTGGTGGTGAGTTGCAACGTCGCCTTTACGATTCTTCAGTATTACTCTCATTCTCAGGCAAACCAAATATTCGCAGATTTCTGTCCATTGAACCCACAGCAATGGTCTTCGCATCTACTCCAAATTTCACAGCAGTTACTTTACCTGCAGCAGGTAAGAACATAAACAACAAAGACAACAGGGAACAGTGAATCAGAAAAGAGAGAAAACTGATGCACAAGTGCACATTTATCCCACAAACCCGCTAATAGGCCTCCAAAGGAAGATGAAGATATGGCATAAATTAGCTGCAGTGTGCTGGGTTAAGGCATGGTGGCGGACAAAAAGAGAGAGTGGGCAGGTCGAGGTACCTGTGCCGGATAAATCAGGAAGAATCTTGATGAGAGGCCATTCGGTTTTAACATTTGCGACTTGGTAGATCCTGCAGCAAAGAGAAGAATTAATTCCCAGATACTAATTATAAATCAGCTAACCGATCCCCAAGTGCTGAGCCAATCAAAACACCATTAGAAACATAAAAATGTAAGAAATGGGATTTCCAGAGCGACAGGCTATCAAGGGTCAGATTGAGGCAAAGGCCATGTCGCAAAATTCAGTGCTATGGGCATTGACAAGGAAACCAAGAACAAGAGTATATTTCAGTAGTCCAGGTTGTTTCACCAATTTTGGTTGAGCTTAAAATGATTTATCCCATAAAATTTAAACAGAAAATCTTACTGTACGTCCGAGCCTGCTATAGCAAGGTAAGTTCCACTATGGTCGAAATCCACTGCAAAAATAAGAGAAAAACAGGATGAGTCAACCGATAGTATTGCACGCATAGATATAGATCTAATGAGCTCGGCAGACTTTTCAGAATGCAACATTTACTAACAGGCTTCACCCTGACACCCTATCATAAACCACACTACGACAGCCTTAATCATTATCCCGAGACGACCAGCATGCAGGATCGTGTTCAAGAACTAGAGGTAGACGCAAAATAAGCAAAAGGTCCTCAAATTCCAGTACAGCTACAAGGCAAAAGATAAATTAATTTCAATACCAGAGTTGGTAGGGGTGTCTAAGCCATATGGAGCTAAAGACCGGAAGTTCTTCAGTTTTCGTAGATCCCAAAGCCTGACACCATCAGATGCAGCAGTCTGCCCAAATAGAAGAAAGTTCATCAGAAAACCACAAGAGCAATGATTTATCGTATCCAGGGAAAAAGGGAAATGAAATAGCTTACTGCAAGGAAGTATCCATTCTCGGAAAAGGACATAGCAGTCACTGGACCAGTGTGCCCATCAAATTTGGCAACATTTCCCTATCAAGCAACGAAAACATTAGATATTAAACAACCACTTCCAAAACATTATAGGCACTCTCAGCACAGCTTCTACCTGAGTTTTTACATCCCAAATCTTGACTACAGCCTCTGATGTGCCTGTTCCAAGGATCAGACCATCTGGATGAAAAGCAGCAGATGTATAGCCTTCGCCTTCCGATCCCGGAGAATCCGCTACCTGTTTCAATATTTACAAGATCATCCAAAGAATCTGAGAGATAGAGTCGACAAAAAGGTATTCTGGAAAAATCTCCTACCTAATATTACGAATGGAAACACAATGGGAGCATAAATGGAGTATACCTGTGAGAGGCATAAACCGGTTGAAAGATCATAGAAACACCATGTGCTGTCAAGTGATGCAGTCACAAAATACTTATTTGTGGCATGGACAGAAA
>JAOVYX010015811.1:0-26577 GCA_035668315.1 Drosera spatulata | reverse complement strand
GGGAGGGGTTGGTTTAATTAGGTAGAGTTTTGATAGACGACATCTTTTTATTGGCAATTGAATCAGGAAAATGATTCCACTACAAAAAAAAACAGTTAATTAGTGACGGAATAAATATTGTAGTCATTAAATCAGCGATGGAAAATAGAAAAAACAGTCGTAAAATAAGATTAGTTATTGAAAGCCTTTGTTGTAGCTAAACAAAGACTGAAACATAACTGCTGTCGCAAATTTGCGACTGCAAAAGCAATTCTGTCGCTAACTTTATAACCCCAAATCAGACAGGTGCGACCCAAACTCCTCATTTTCAATCTCACCACTTCTCTCTTGACCCAAACACCCCCAATCACAACCACCACCATCCGCAGGAAGCCCTCATTGTCGTCCACCACCATCCGCCACCACCACTGTCCATCGGCAACCCTCCCCTCTCCTCTTATCCCACCTTCAATGCTCCTCCCTTCCCCTTTCTTCATCCCAACCACCGTCGGGCAGTGTCGTCGTCACACCTCGTTGCTGCACTACCACCATCGCTGCACGCCACCACCGTCAGCTGGTCATCCAAAAGAGCTTGCCACCACACGCCGTCTCTTGTTGATATTCCCAAATTGCAACATAGTAGAATTATAAACCCTAATCTTAAATTGATTTTGTTTCAGTTATAATTTATGTTTAATATTGTATTTTAGAGTATTTGGATTGTAATTAATTTGGCATTGGAGATTGGTTTCATGGTTTTGATGGGTTTGGAGGAATCGAGAATTGAACTCGATTCAGGGAAGTGATGTTGGTTTTGATGAATGGTTGATTCAAGAATTGGATATTGGTTTGATGATTGGGTTGATTGATTATGTAGATTGGTTGTTGGATGGGTTTGATGTTTGAGTTTGATTGAAGGGATGAAGAGAGTGTAGGATTTTCTGTGATATTTTTTGACATAACATTAAAACAATGTATCAGCGACAACACTAAAAGTTTCAGTCGCTAATCTGCGACCGAAAAGTAGATTGCTTGGATGCACTCCTAGGTTGTTTAGGTTGCATTATCAAAGGTCGTTTTTTTTTTTTTTTTTTTATTATTGGATTGTGATGTTGGTTGGGTTGATTTGAGGTTATATTTAGATTTTTGTTTTGTAAAAATATAGTGTTATAGGTTGAATGCAACTTAATTGAAACTTTAAACGTTGGAACGGAATAAAATTTGTTAAACGTTGAATGCATTTTTAGTGTTGATTTTTTTAACGTCGATTTTTTAGTGTAGGTTTTTTTAGTGTGGATTTTTTAAAGTTATATATGCATGATTTTTTTTTGTGTTTGTAGGTAGGCTTTTTAATCTTACTGAATATTGTGTAGCTAGTTTAAGTTCTTAATACTATGTGAAACAAAATAAAATTTTTTAGCTAGTTTGTTTAACTTTAGTGAAAGTGAGGAATTATTTGCTATAGAATTAAAATTTTACATGTAAAGATTTTTTATTAATGTATTTGACATGGATTATGTTTTAATGGACAGAACGATGGGATCGGATTTGTCATGATTTATGATAGATCATGGATGTATGAACGGCTTGTCGATGGGTATTTGAATACTGTGTATGCTAGAAATGATATTTTTTTGTGAACTTCGTCCTTGAGAACCAGATTTTCAATTATCCCGGATACTTGAGATGCTTTTGTGTCAAGTGTTATAATAGGATATATCAAACGACGGATGAAGCGATGGTGCACTTGCATGTATGAGCGGGGGTTTGTGTCTAACTATTGGATATGGACACAACAGGGTGAGACTGCCTAAGGGAAAGCCTCAATAATGATGTACTCAAATCCGTATGAGGATATGGTTGTGGATGGGTTTGGGCCTGGTTTTTCCAGGGTTGTAGATCACGAGACGATGGAGGATTTCGATGACAGTCCGTCGCGTACTTCTAAACCGTTCTTTGATATGTTGAGTGGTGCTAAGGAGTTCTTGTATCCTGGTTGTAGAGTGTCCCAATTGGAGGTTGCTTCCAAATTGCTGAACATCAAGTGTGAGTATAACATACCACATAGGACGACTGATGTCATATAACTTTTAGATATATAGTAAAAACCTATACATTTAACAGCAAAGGTTTCTGTTTGTGTTTCCATATAAGTCTTTCATTCTATGTTCTTAATGTGTTGATTATAAGTTTTTATTTGTTTTATTTTCACTTGTTGATGTCATGACGAGATTCTGGGAGAGGTAGGGGCGATTCTAATTCTTCATAGAGGGCTGCAGGTAAATTAAATATGTTCTATTTCCTTTCTTTGATTTTTCGTTCATATTTTAGATGTCAAAGATGTGTAAATTTTTGAAATATTCAAGAATATTCTTTAAAAAAAAAAAAAAGATAAGAGATCGATGACCCCTTAGCAGACGACGCCATGGGAGAGGTAGGGGTGATTTTCACGAGATCGGACTGGATAAGGAGATGAATGATGGTTATACAGAGGAGCCGATGCCTATATCTATTGACGAGTGCCTCGCGATCGAGGGACCATCACTATACAGGAGTCTATTCCAAGAGGAGGGGTTGCTCGTCCATCGTTTGTTCCACCAGCACCTCCACGACGAGATTCAGCGTCGCTATCATCGATTCCTCCATCATCTGCTTCATCACTAGTGGCTTCTCCTTATAACTCATCATCCCTATCAGCAGCTGGGACTGATGATGAGTATATTGATGGATATTGTCTGCGACTTACATTGGATCCTGATGGTGGTCTTTGGTATGCTATTTTTGTCATTCAACCTTTGATATTATTCTTGTGTTTACTTTAAAATTCAATTTCTCTCAAATATATGATGCTCGGTTCCTTGTGGGTTTTTAGGTTTCATGATCACTCTATGGTATCTTATGTCACGGAGTCGTTCGAGAATTGTTATGCTGGTCCTTGGACATGCTGGACCGACATCCCTAAATGGGCGAAGGATAAGATGTGGAGGTATTTTAGGGTAAGATTGTAAATTATAAAATTTATATCTATTTATTTAGTTTTTATATAATTCTAATTGTCGCGAGTAACCATATGTTTGTTTGACACCCCAAAAATGTATTTTGAGTGTTAGATTGCTTGTATATAACAGGCGAGGCTTCAATTTAGTTTTCCCCCCCTGAAAACCAAATTTACGATGGAAAAATACCCTTTTGTCATTAATCTGTGACAGATTTCATCGCAAATCAATGCAATCCAGAAATAAGGGGTTTGCGACGAAAACAGGGAGTCCGTTTTTTCTGTCGCGATTTAGCGACCACCCGTGTTTTCCGTCGCAAACTTTCTAGATACAGGTTCTACGACGAACTTCTCTTCTGTCGCTAATCTACGATGGATTTTAAAATCTCCGTCGTTAAATTAATTAGCGATTAGATTTTTTTTGCAACAGTTAGTTCCAGTCTCAAGTTCGTCGCTAGACAATGTTTGCGACGGAATTTGCGATGGAAATGACTATCGCAAATGGGCTACATTTTTAATGAATTCATTGCACTTTGTAATTGAAATGAGTAAGAAAACATATAGATTTGACTAACACACGTCGAACAAAAGAAGTAAAAGGGAAGAAGGGCATATCAAGTAAGGGGTATCTTTTTTTTTTTTTTTTCAAAAAATATAAAAATAAAAAAATTGGCTGATGAAAAAAAAAAAAAAGATCTGACCACCTATTCTTAATTAGAAAATAAAAATAGAACTTCTAGATAATTTTCACATTTATAAATTAATTTATTTGTGGTTAAACTTTTGATTTATGACTCAATAATTCAGATTAAAAACTTTTTTTATATTAATAATTTTTAATCTAAATCATTGATCTTTAAATTAAAAAATTTAGACATAAAAAAACTTATCAGTGAGTGGGCACAAATCTAATTGTCCCTAATAAAAATGAGCAGTAGAATTTAGAATATGACATTGACAGTGACGATAAAGGTAGAATATGACATTAAGATTTTGTTTGTGAGTTTTAATAGGAAGGAAGATGAGGTGAATGAGAATGAAGTAAAGAGAAGGAAAGGAAGATAGAATACATAATCTTACTTTGATTTTGTCTGTGAGTTTAGAGAAAAAAATTAGAAACTTTAGAATACTTTATTTTGTTTTGTTTATGATTAAGAATAAAGAAAGATAATATGATGAATTTACCCTTGTACCCATATCTATGTGGCGTAGAAGAATTTATTAGTTTGGGGATGAGAACAATATTGTCTTTCGATCTACTTTATTTTACCTTTCTCTCCAAAACCCTCATTTAAGAGAGATAAGAAAAAGGAGTAAGCTTGACAAACTTTGCACACAAACGCCTCACCTCCCTTTCATAAAAAAAAACTCATAAACATATTTTTTTTGAAGGGATTCTTATGAAAATCTTTTCCTTTGTCTCCCCTCTTTTCTCATTTATAACTCACAAACAAGTCTTCACAGTGGATAAAAGGTTCCACTACCCTCACTTCTTTTCCAATTTTCAATATAGATACGGGCACATTCGTCTAATAAATAGAGTCGCTTTCAATACTTGTTTTTTTAAGATCAGATCCTTTTTCTCCAAAAGCAGAATACATTCTAGGTCCTAATTATGGATACTAAAGACCTAATAAAGCTTTACTATTTCAATTCATTAGGCAAGCAATAGTTTGTCATATGGACTAGGATTGGTATGGACAGATGAGTTGATCACACTTTCTATACAAGGAAAAAACAACTAGTGTTGCAAGACGCGTGAGCTTGCTGGTGCAATTGGTTATGGAAGCACATATGGCTAGTCCTAAAGGAACAAGTTTATTATACTGCAAGAACTGGTTACAACGGTTAGTTGTCTGTTGCTGCAACATCAATAGCACATCCCATTACACATCATCGAGAATTCATATGGAACCCTATGAGATTTTTTTTGATAATTGAATTACAAAGCATAGTTAGTAAAAACAGGTAAACAAACGACAAAAATATATCTAGTTGAATTATATGAAATATATAATTATTTTTAAAAAAATATTCTTGTTTAATACGTGTATAAAGTAGACTTATTTTAATAATATGTGTTTATTTTACTATGTTACAAAGGACGAAAAAACGTCATACAGGATCATAAGAATACAGCTCAGTAATACAAAAGAAAGCGACAAAACCCTATGAGATTAATTAGCGCATGAGAAAAATATGTTTCGATAACACTGTGTCTGATAAAGTTCTCGGAGCATTTTCCCCGCCATGGACGCGCGGGGGCATCATAATACAGCAAGTCAAATCTGATAGCCTTTTAATGTTATTGGAGAGTACGTAGTTGATTTTAAAAAGGCGGATCTCTCAAAGTTATATGGACAAAATCAACTTCTTAGTCCGGATAAATAAGGTTCAACGCTCTAATCTATCGTAAATAGTAATGTCGGTATCACTTCATGTTGAAAAATGTGCTCCATCAAAAGCTCAAAGTTTAAGGCAATGCAACTGCTGCAACATGATTCATAAGCCTAATAAGGGTATAGGATAATCCAAGAAGTCGCACTCCTTCTCTCAGTTTGAGATACAGATTCGAGAGTTAAACATCTTTCTATATGCCTCATGGATCAGAATTCAGACAGATCATCCATAAGCGACAGCTTACTATTAAGTTGTGTAGGATGCGAGCGTTCCCAGGGTTGAGGATTTACTAGTAGTGTGGATCTATTGATGGACAACAGATCATTGCTGTGTCATAATTAACTTCAGTTCTGGTTAGAAGGTGACCCTGGGACAAATTCTCTAGGTTAAAATGTTTCTTAGATTGTCCGTTCAGGTTTAACAAAGAACTGGCCTTTATTTAGCAACTCCAGGTGCCTACTTTTTCCTTCTCCAAGGAGCATGTCGCTAAAATCACAGCAAATCTGATTCTAATTTGTTTGATATCAACACGCGGAAGGTAGAAATCATTCCTGGTTGAGCAACCATTACTAGTTTATCGTATCATATGCTTATCCCTTCAGTGTAAAACCTGACAGCAACTATGGCAGCAACTTGACTGAAGAGTATTTCTAGCAAACTAGTAACAAGGTTCATATTATCTGTAGAAGTACCATGATAAACGGCGTCGCACGTGATGATGATGTAAAAGCAATAGGTACATTGT
The DNA here is from genome assembly GCA_035668315.1 of Drosera spatulata. NCBI lineage: Eukaryota > Viridiplantae > Streptophyta > Magnoliopsida > Caryophyllales > Droseraceae > Drosera > Drosera spatulata. The sequence goes on along the minus strand of JAOVYX010015811.1, from coordinate 20,458 downwards.
ACATCATCTTATGTGCTTAATTGACAATATCATACGCTTTGCAGATATTACAGCTACTTCACACTTTAATACTATCAGTGTCCCAAAACACATGTCTTACTGTATAGATACCTCTTTCTAGATCAGAAGCACTCGAGCACCTACCACGTAAGATCAGTAAGACAAGAGGACGAGGACGACAAGCAACACAAGAGCCACACCCCAAGGCGAACACCCAGACCCATGACCCTCACCATAATATTGCTGTGACCCAGGTTTATCAAACCCAAGAGACCTCGCTGAGGTGGACAAAATGGAGATCCACTGTACAACAATAACAATCAACAGCGAACCCATCAGCAAGCGCCTAAGCAACTCTCCGACGACCGTTATGATCAACTCGTATCTAAGGTATCCGAGCACGCTGCATAGGAGCAGGAGTGTCATAAGGGACTGAAAGAACCATGACTCGTATGCACTCGACCCTGTGGCCGAAGCCATGATATAAGGAGTGAGAGGTAAAAGATTTGGAATGGAAAAAGATAGAGTCGGAAAGACAGTTAAAAAGAGGTGCAGGGAAGTTGAAATGATGTAATAAAGATAAGTGTAGTGTATAGATGCCCTATTTGCTCAAAGCCTAGTTCTATACTTCTATATAGTATTTAACTACTCATCACAGAGTTTCCCATGTCCAATAATTTAGATTGCTTTATATGTTTTATTTTTGGGAAAATAACATAAAACTCTCATGAACTATTCGACAGTGATATATGATCCTTCTAAACTTTAAAACTATGCCGGTGACTCGCTTAAATGGTGTTTAGTGTCAAAATGATTCAATTTTCTTTTAAAACTAGTTAAGAATATACATATGATCTTTTTATGAACTTTTTTTTAATGTGATTTTGTGTCAAAGTAGTAATATTTCTTTTGACGATAGAGAGATTAAGCATATTTTTAAACTTGATAGGAGTCATATATCACAGCTTAATATTTCAGAAGGATTAATGCCACTTTCCCTTTATTTTTATTTATTTTTCTCCTAGCAGGATTCAGGGACCAGTGAAAAATATGAAGGCATCTGTTCTAGAATCTGGTGTAGCCTAGTCCCTGAGCAATATATATGAAATTTAAAGGGTCTAGAATGAAAAGGAAACTACATAAATAGGGCAGCTAAGATTTTCATCGAAGATCAAATCCATTAAGATACGAGCAACTGATCGGCAACTTTAAGGGGCCGAGGCCGAGGCCGCCCAAACATGTTGCCTAGGAGGCTAAGAGAGTAAAAGAAGATCTTGTAGATGCACAGGATCATATTGTCATGCTTCCAGGGAGCAATTTCCAGGGTCTTCTAAGAAAGTGAAATTGATGTCACAAGTCGAGTTTTACCAAACATTTGCGAAATCAGGCAACAGTAAGCTATCGCTTCTTCAAAGTAGACAATAACAACAGCCGGAAACATGACCAAGGGAGGTGACAAGAAGTAGAATATAAGGAAGATTCAAATCCCTATTAGTCAAATAATATCTGGAATCCATGTGAACCTGCTAGCGAGTCAAAACTTACAATTTCTTGACAAGATATGTAAGCTATACAAATCATATCTTGGTAAATTAATCTTACCATCTTAAAATCACAGAACACTAGATCTAAGGATGGAATTATAAGAGTTCCCATCAAGGAACCGAAATTAAACAATTAAGCAACAAATAGAGTATGCTCCTGTGCCCTGTTATTCCGTGCAGAGCGTTTCAGGACATTAGCATGATCACACATCATTTCAACCGAAAACATTCAAGATCCCGGCTTGATTTCAAGGAGCTCGGATAACCAACATGAGAACGCTTGGTTTGTAAACGAATCATACCAGAAGCTTCTCAGAAACCAAATAGATACCACAACCTGATAACGAGCAACGAGAACATGATAAGAATGTTATTGCAATCTGAACAATACTGTCAATATATTAAGTGAGGACCAATATAGTAAATCAATTGCCTTGGACTGCCACTAATGTCAGAGGGTCCTGATTCTTCTTAGTTAAACATAAGATTCAGAATACAGTTGTAGTAACTTGGATTCAATACATAAAAATAGGGACTGATACAACAATGAGATTGCTAATCTTCAAGAATTAAGAAGTTCGCTGCAACCTTGAAGTTACATCGCTCTCAAGTACACTTAAATGCAATGCTCTACTCAATTGTTGTCTTCGGATGGAGAGGCCGTTTGTGTTTGACCAATAGGGAACTTTGATGGAAGGGTGATTAGAGGATGCTGCAAGCGCCTTGACTTGCCATACCCAATGCATATCCAAGGGCACGAGCAACAGGAACTGCAACTGCATTTCGTACTTGGATGTACCTACACAAACAATATGATAAATCTTAGCACATATACACGGAACATAAATAAGAAGACATATAATATTAAAACGACGTACCTTCAATACGTCATGATAAAACTGGTTAATTTCCTTTTTTTTTTTTTTTATCAACTTGAGCATATTATTTACATGTATTAGTATGCTTGAGGTAAAGATGCACGAAGTAGCTAACAGTCAAGCTCAACCTTGTTGTTGCAACATTAACAATATGAACTCAGATTGTCAAAATATTAGAAATAGTTGGGTAATCATCAAAATAACTCAGAAGTATATCTTTAAAAGAAAAACTCCCATTTATACTTTACCTCTCTTTAAGTGAGCCTTTAAGCTGGTAGTAATCAGGAAAGCCTTGCAATCTTGCATTTTCCCACACTGTCAGCACCCGATCTTGGAAAGGGTGTAATATAACCTACATACAACAAGAACAACCAAGAACTGATTACCACAATGCTTAACCATGTTGTATTGATGCTATTTTCTACATTATGCGTTCAAAAATTTCTGGACAAATGATGTTTAACCTGGTTGTGAGGTTCTGCCCTGAATAGTTGGAACTGCTTCATCGTACCACAATATTCCAAACGGTCTGCATGAAGTCATGTGATGAGAACATACCCCAAAAAAGGACGCATATAATTCAAAAACAAGGGTATTATCCCATAGAGGAGCATATGACAATGGACTGAGAATGAGGAGATAGACCAGAGACCGAGAGAAACAAAAGCTTACTTTGATGAAGTCCCACCGACAAAACTGATTGCGTAGTTTGGAATCTGTTAGGCAAACAATGCAATTCTTCATAAGAAGCAACCAATTGGAAAATGTCACTACTGAAGCAGAACAATCCTGCGTCAGTTAGTGGTTCATTCGCCAGACATGTCTGTCAACAAAACAAGATGTGCATGGAAATAATCTGATTTGAATATATCTAAAAAATGCTTGCTGGATAGTTCAATAAATAAATAAATAAATAAAATTGCTGGATCTATAGATCCTTTACAAGTATGTTAACATCTTGTATCTCCTTTCCCTTATCATCGTTTCAATCGACTTGCACACGCAGCACTATTTTTTTTCAATCGTAAAAAGTACTTTCACCATTAAAATCCAAGAGATGATCTTCTAAAGAACCTTTTGAGAGAACATGTAATAGGTATTTCTCTTCAGGATCAGCCATCATTGAGGGAAACAAAAGGTTAACAAGACAGGGCTAACTTAGAAGCAGAAGATTAGAGAAGAAAAAAAAAAAGTTCAAAAAGAAAATTTTGTTTATGTTACTAGTAATTGTTACACCGTTATCACGTAACAGAAGAAGTATTTAGCTAATCAATAACATTGACCTAGGTTAGTTAATCAATAACATTGACCTAGGACTGTATACATTCATTGATCCGCTAGCTGATATGACACGAATTGCTTCTTACCAAAGGTTTCTTGGAAGTCAGGGGAACTCGTTCTACACTGGGATCCAATTGACTTTGTTATCTTGTCCAACTCTAACACCAGGCAAGTCTCTGAAAGAAGCTCCCTGAATACAAAATGTGAGTCAAGTTAATGCAAAACCAATGAAGTATGATTAGTGATGAGAACAAGTCCAAAGATACAAAACTTTTTCTTTGGAATTTGACTAGTCCTCTCGTAATCGTCTTGATTGAGTTGTAAGGGGCAGTGATCGTAAAATACATCGTGTAATGCATCTGGATCGTCTATTGAGTACCCAAGCATTGCTGTGAGAGGAAAACACACAAAAACCTGAGGTTCACTTTGCTTTATGAGATTGAAGGACGCCAATAAGTTCAAAAGGAATATTTGTTCAGGAGCGAAATGCATGGCATAACAAATAGAGACTCTAGAGTTGGAATTTATCTAACAAAATGAGGAAAGAACATTTGAGATATCCTGGACACATTATATATTGATCAATGCACTAGCACAATGGATAAGAAATGGGTTGACTTCTGCAGAAGAAAAAGGAAACAGAGAGATTTTACATAAAACATGGAATGAGATCATAGTAAAATACATGGAAAAGGTTACCTCCAAAGTCCTGAATGGAGGGAGGACTTTAATCTGATCGATATACTTTGTAAGAGTTAAAGTCTAAGAAATAAGGGTAAATCGATAAGTTGGCATGGCGTACATCAATATTGTCATTCGACGGAACAGCCTTGCCACAAAAGCGTAGGAAAAGTACATCAACAATAGCATGTTAAAGCCGTCATTACCATCCTTTTTCAATCCAATTGAACGTTGAAATTCAGTTTCTGGTTCACCTCCACAAGGCATCTCATCACGAGACTTAAAATTAGTAACCTAGATTCCAGTAATTTAGCTCATATCTCAAATCCAATATGACAATGATAAAGAAAACAGATTCCGACAGTGATGAATGTTTACGGGAGGGAGGTCTGAAATCGCTTCATCAAGGAAGAGCTTCTTCTCCAGCTCAACCTTGTTTATTTCATCATATCCCACCACCATATCTCGAATTCTAGAGCGATGTGTTAAATGTTAGATTTATGTTAATAAATCTTCATATATGGGTTAATTAGTTGTTAAATTAAATTGGGCTAATTAGTTGATCTAATAAAATGAGACGATGGACTCTTATTTAATCTAATATGGGATCGGTTAGTGTGGATTGGGTAGATATTTATTGGTTCGTGATGAGTAGCCCTAATAATTTGCTACATCTATATATATATATCAATTAGCTCATTTTTCCTAACCCTAACGGTGCCATACATGATGACTCACCTACATCGACCGTTGAGGGAATTAGTAAAATGGAACATGTTAACATCATTTGTTCTTGATCCAGTTGTTTTGAAGTTTGGATGTGCTAACCTCTTATGCCATAGCCAATTTGCGTCATCTGCATCCTTAGTGTAAAAGCAAGTGACTTGTGCAGATTGTGATAAGTTGAAGTCTACTGCATAGATGTTTCCTAATCTATGACCTATCAGTTTGACTTCTTTAGACTCTTTATCTATGACTCTACATGTGTCATTAGTAAATGCCACTTCATAGTTCTTATCACACAATTGGCTAATGGAAAGTAAGTTATGTTCAAACCCTTTAATATAAGTAACATTCCTAAAGATTAAAGAACCTGTACCAAGGGTTCCATAACCTTTAGTTTTACCTACTTTGCCGTCACCAAACACGACTAAGGGATTGTGATCAATTTCCCATGTGCATCATGACGGTTAAGGTACGCGTATGATTGTTTTCAATCTCTATTTGATATTTTAGAACTACGTATGACGATCCTGTGATTGGATTTGTCTACATTAAGACTCGGACGGGGGGAGGGGGGTGGGTTGGAACCTTTTGTCCCAGAAAGAACTCTCCATTGAGAATTTTCTTCTCATACGAACCTTTCCCATGCTCCTTGTATATCTTGGCGTTCTCGTACACTTCACGCTGGAACTCATCTAATTCATTGAGTTGGAGGAGTCGCTTTTCACTCACTTCTTGCATGTCAAAGTTCAAGAATTTGGTAACCCAATAAACACGATACTCAGGTTCAACCGGCAAGTAACAAGCCTTCCCAAACACCATCCGATATGGTGAAGTAGCAATTGGTGTTTTGAAGGTCGTACGATAAGCCCAAAGTGCATCGTCAAGTTTCTTCGATCAATCTTTTTGCGAGGCATTGACGTTCTTCTCTAAAATATTTTTCAACTCACAATTGGAGATCTTGACTTGCCTACTTGTTTGTTGATGTTACGTTGTTGTAATTTTCTGTCGAACTCCATATTTAGCCAAGACTGCATCGAATTGTTGATTGCAAAAGTGCATCCCTCAATCACTAATGATTGTAAAGATGTTTCTTTCAAGAATTACGTTACCACCCGGACATCATTAATGGGAGTAGATATTGCTTCTACTCATTTAAATACGTTATCGACCACCACGAGAATGTATTGGTTCTTGAATGACGATGAAAAGGGTCCAATGAAGTCAATATCCTATACATCAAATAATTCGACCTCCAACATGACGTTCAAAGGCATCTCATCCCGGGAAGAGATGTTCTTGCTTCGTTGACATCGATCACTATTCGCAACATAAGAATGAGCATCTTTGAACAAAAAAGGCCGATAGAATCCCGAGGATAGTACCTTAGCGGTCGTCTTGTTTCCTCCAAAGTGGCCTCCATACTCCAAAGAATGACAATTATAGAGAATGTCGGGCATCTCTTCTTTAGGAATATACCTCTGAATCATCTTGTCTGTACATTGCTTGAATAAATAAGGATCGTCCAACATATAGAATCGCACATCATGGAAAAACTTCTTCTTTTGTTGACTTGAGATCTTAGGAGGGAGCAACCCACTTGCAAGAAAGTTAACATAGTCCGTGAACCAAGGAGTGGTGCTTATGCTCATCACAAAGAGTTGCTCGTCCAAGAAGGTCTCCTTGATAGACACCAACTTGTTGCCATGTCTTTCATGCTTCTAAAGCCTTGAGAGGTGATCCGCTATAAGATTTTTCGTCTCCTTCTTAGCTTTGATTTCCAAGTCAAACTCTTGGAGCAAGAGAACCCAACGGATGAGTCGAGGCTTGACATCCTTCTTCTCAATAAGATACTTGATAGGTGAATGGTCGGTGTAGACGATCACGTTCGTGCTAATCAAGTATGGACGGAACTTATCGAAGGCAAAGACTATGACAAGCAGCTCCTTTTCCATCGTGGCGTAGTTGAGTTGAGCATCCGTGAGAGTTCGACTTGCAAAATAGTTAGAATGAAAGATCTTCTCCTTGCACTGTCCCAAGATCGCCCCAACGACGTAATCATTAGCATCGCATATTAACTCAAATGGAAGCTCCCAAGACGGTCCAAACATGATCAGAGTGGATACTAACCCCCTCTTTAAATGCTCGAATGCTTTGAGGAACTCGTCATTAAAGAGTAAGGGAGTATGCTTCATAAGTAGATTACATAATGGCTTGGTAATCTTAGAGAAGTCCTTGATGAAACTCCTATAGAATCTGGCATGACCAAGAAAACTAAGCACGCCATTGACAATAGATGGTGGTGGGAGCTTGTCAATAACATCTATCTTTGTTCGATCAACCTCAATGCCTCGAGAAGATACCTTTGCCCCAAGACAATATCCTCCCGAATCATGAAGTGACACTTCTCTCAATTCAAGATCAAGTTAGTCTTGACATATCTTCTAAGCACAAGAGATAGATTCGTCAAACAAGAATCATAAGAAGCTCCAAAAATTGAGAAATCATTCATGAGTACCATATCCGAGAAGATTGTCATCATACATCGTTGGAAGGTAGTCGAAGCGTTGCATAAACCAAAGAACATTCGTCTATATGCAAACGTACCATTGGGGCATGTGAAAGTAGTCTTCTCTTGGCCCTCCGGTGCTATGGTGATTTGATTGTAGCTGGAGCATCCATCGAGAAAGCAATAATAAGCATAACCCGTCAAAGGATCAAGCATTTGATCAATGAATAGTAGAGGGAAGTGATCCTTCCTAGCTGCCCCAATGAGCTTGCGATAGTCGATACATACTCTTCAATCCGTCACTATTCGAGTTGGAATCAACTCATTAGTCTCATTCTTGACCATTGTCATGCCTCCCTTCTTCGGAATACCTTAAACGGGACTCACCCATTCACTATCCGAGATGGAATATATGATACCCGCATCTAGAAGCTTCAACGCCTCCTTCCCTACCACTTCCTTCTTGTTGGGGTTAAGGCACCTTTGATGCTCGACACTTGGTTTGAAGTTGTCCTACATAAGAATCTTGTGCATGCGCGACAGGACGGATGAATTCCCTTGATATCATCGATCGTCCACCCAATGATGGACTTATGCTCTCGAAGCACCCTAAGAAGTGTGTCCTCTTCATCCACACTTAAGCTTGAAGATACAATTATCGGATGAGATGAAAAAGGTTCAAGATATGCATACTTGAGATGGGATGGTAGAGGCTTCAACTCCAAGGTTGGAGCTTCATCTTCGTTCTTTGGCGGATCACGTATCAAAGGCTCAACTCTAGAATTCGCATAGAAAACAGGGAAAGAGTCGAGCCTTATCACATATTCTACTAAAGAAGGGGCCTCCATATCTTACATGCCCAAGTGACATGCCTCAGGAGAATCATCATAAAGGTTGTCGAAGGTCTCTTGGGCACATTCATCGATCACTTCCAAGCGCATACAAGAGGGAACTTCATTATGGCATTTGATCACTTTGAACACATCGAATGTCACCTTCTCATCTTGAATGCTAAGTGAAGCCTTGCCATCATGCACATTAATGATAGTGCTTCCCGTAGCTAAGAATGGACTCCCAAGAATAATGGAGACCTCATCCTCCTCCTCCATGTCAACTATGACGAAGTCAGACAGGAAGATAAGAGATTCGACTTTGATGAGCACATCCTCAATAATGTTTTGAGGATAAATGATAGAGTGATCCATGAGTTGTAGAGATATAGTAGTAGGGCTTGTCTTTCCAAGCTCTAATTTCCTTAAAACTGACAAAGACACCAAATTAATGGAAGCACTAAGATCACATAAAGCTTTAGAAAAGACATGATTGCCAATAGAACAAGTGATAGTAAAAATTTTGGGATCCTTAAGCTTTTGTGGAAGCTTGCGTTGGATGATAGCACTACACTCCTCATTAAGCTTCACGATTTCAAACTTTCAAGCCTTCCTCTTGGATAGGATCTCCTTGATAAACTTAGTATAAATTGGCATTTGAGCCAAAGAATTTGCAAAAGGAATGTTGATGTGAAGATGCCAAAATACGTCAAGAAACTTCTCAAACTGCTTATCAAGTTTGTGCTTTATGGCACATGAGGAGAGGGCTTATGAGGAAAAAGTTTAGATGTAACCTTGGACTTCTACTTACAGGAAGAAGTCTCTTCAATCACTTGCCTTTTTAGGACTTCATGAGTAGACTCATCCACCTTGGAAGTGTCGGGCACTATCTCCTCTTAAAAGCTCATCCTTTTTTGGGATCTCCGGATCCTTCATTGCCTTTTCGGTTCTAGTAGTGACCGCCTTGACATGCTTCTTAGGGTTGATCTTGGTCATGCTAGGCAAGGTGCCTTGCGTTCGGGATGTCAAGAGAGCTGCAATGTGCCCAACTTGAGTCTCCAAATCCTTCAAGGAGGCTCCATGATTTTACTAGATGGTCTCGTGCCTTTGAAAGGTCTTATCCGTCTTAGGAATGTACTTAGCCAAGACGTCTTCAAGGTTGGATTTTGGCCGTTAAGGAGGATTTGGATTGAAACCAGGAGGTGTAAGAGCGGCTTGATTGTTCTTCCAAGAGAACCCGGATGATTTCTAGTAATGTTTGGATTGTAGTAGTTGTTGCCACTTTGTGGAGGTCGCATGTATCCTTACCCATGCACCACATGCTCCATAGATTGAGCTTGCATCATGTGAGCATGCAAGTGACATTTGGTACTCCCATAAGGTCCTCACACATATCTTATACAGAAGAAATAGGCGCTTGAATTGCACTAACTTGAGCACTGGAGAAACTAGCCGAGAGAGCACTAACTTGCTTTGTGAGAGCTGTAAGTTGCTTCATGATCGATGTCCCCGTATCAAGCTCTATCATACCCAGTGTCTTCTTGTGGACTTGTCTCTCGCCCGACCATTGATAGGAGCTTTTCGTAAGCGAATCAAGCAAGTCACATGCAATTCTATAGTCAAGGTTCATAAATGATCCTTTGGCCTCCACATCAAGGGATACCCGAAGCTTGTGATAGAGTCCCTTGAAGAAACTCTCAATTTGCATCCATTAGGGTAGCCCATGATGAGGGCACTTCTTGAGAAACTCTTTGAACCTCTCCCAAATGGGTAGCCCATGATGATGAGCTTTGCAGATTTAGCCGGAGAGAAAAACTTTGCCAAGAATTTCTGAGGCATGTCGGTCGAAGTTCGGATGGAGGCCGTATGTAAGTTGAAAAGCCATTCCGACACCTTCCTCTTTAAAGAGAAGGGAAAGAGGAAGAGTTGGATTTCCTCGTCCGTCACCCTATTCACTTTGATTGTGTTGGCTCGCATGAGGAATTTCGTCAAATGATTGTTCGGGCACTCGTTAGGAAGTCCACTGAACGGCTTGCCTTGAATCATATTGATGAGTGAAGGCTTGATCATGAAATTTTGAGCATCTATGGTCGGAGCCACAATTAGGTTATATTCGTTGAGTACCTTTGGCATAGCTTGCTCCTTCATAGATGGCATGGCCGGTGGACCATGATTGACTCACATAAGAACCGTTTGAACTACAGCTTAAATTATCGCTTGGACTTGAGCTTGCAAGTTCCCTGATGGATTTGGAGGTCGGGGAGTATAAGGGAGCGTCCCATCTCCCAAAAGTTGATTTTGAATGTTTTGCGGATCCATTGAAGATGATGTTGCACGAGAGGAAGCTTTTGGTTGCTTACGGTTTTCCTTAAACGTCCGTTTAATAGCTGGATTGAGGGGTAATAATGGACTGTGAGGCAAACGTTGCATATACGAGAAGAATCACCTATAAAAGCATAAACACACAACCCAAGTTCAATAGATTACAAGTAATAAAGAAAAAGTTGAAAACAATGAAAAGAAAAATGTTTAAGTAGAAGGAAACTATTGACTCCGATGATAGAGATTAAGTCTCCGAAAACGGCGCCAAAAAATTGTTTGCACACTCATGAATCTTGGTTATAGATTGGATTCCCTAAACTGTAATCTAAAGTCCCTCAAGCCTTAAATTACGTGGGTCTTAGAAAGCATGAAGTTCGCGGATTTCGTAATGTAATCTTGCACGTCATGCAAATGATCTCTCGATCTCGTATACAATGTGTGGCTAAGTGGTCGGGACTCAACAAGAAAACCTCCTCTCAAAACCTAGACAAGCCACAAATCATCTAACGGGTGATCAAACCGCTGGAGCATTAAGCACAATCATAAACCATAACAATGAAACAATTAAAGACAAGATATGATCTGTTAAGTGTAGGTTTGTTTGTGACAGTTAATCAAGAAGGGTTGGGCCTTCATTGCCCAGGTATTTTGGTCAATGGCCTTGGTTTCCTAATATGCTTGTCATCAATGGCACTTCCTAGCGAGGTTACTTTCTTTTCAAGCTCAGGATTCTCCTTTTGTACATAAAGTAATTTTTGTTCCTTTTCATGCAGCAACTCATATTCAAGGACCTCTCTAGGCTTGAAAAAATTGGTTTTGACTTCAGTTCTCTACCTAGAAGGCCTGGGACTTAGTGGTTTTCTTTAAGGCCTCGATTTCCTTCCTACTTTCAATCTCAATTTCCTGAAATAACTTGTATCTGCTTATTTTAGATCCAGCATGTTGCTTGACTCATTCATCTTATCCCTAAGCCTCTCAATTTTAGATTCAAGATTCAATTTTTCATCAATAATTCTATCAAGATCATTCAAACTCTTTCAAACATGATGACCATATTAGCTTTAGACAGCTTGGTCAATCATTAGTAAGAGTTTTGACATCAATTACCTCATCATCTGAATATGAAGCATCAAAATCTTTTCCAAACATGAGACACCCTTTGAAGCTTTCTTTACCTATGATTCATCGTCACAATCATCATCAGAAGTGGAGTTATAAGCATCCCAAGTAATAAGCATGGCCTTTTTCCTGTTAGCAATAGAGAATTGCATCTTCTGTCCATTGAAATCTCCATGTTTTAGCATTGGGCAGTCCTTCTTGAAGTGACCTGTTTTGCCACAATTAAAACAAGCAGTTGATTTAGATGAGAACTTACCACTTACCTTCTTCTTGTCCTCCTTCTTTTTCAAGTAGTTGAAATATCTTATTCTCAGTAAGGCTATGATCTCGTCACCATATCCTCCACATGCTTCACAAGTTCTTGGTGATTCTGTTGCTTGAAGGGCCAGACCTTTCATCCTAGTTGGCACACCAGCTTCATCTTCTTCTTGTTGCTTCAGTGTCTTCTCATATGTGATCAAGGAGCCATTCAAATCGCTCAAAGGTAGTTTCTTAAAGTCCATGATTTCTTGTATGGTAGTGACCTTTGCATTCCAAGTCCTAGGGAGGCTTCTGAGAACTTTTCTTATCAATTCACTACGAATATATGATTTACCAAGTGAATCAAGTTCTTTGACAATCTCATTGAACCTATCTCCTTGATGGTCTTATTGGGACTAATCTTGAAGTTCTCAAATTATGAAACGAAAAGATCAATTTCTTGTTCCTTTAGTTCACTAGTTCCTTCATATTTCCCCTTCAAAGTGTCCCAAATCTCCTTGGCAGTCTTGCATATTGAGATCTGCTTGTATTCTGCACTAGTCAAACCACATATGAGAATCTTCCTTGCTCTTGCATTCCTCTCCATCTTTTGGAAGTCTTTTGTCACCCATTTAGCTCTTGGTTTCTCAACCATCTTTCCATCAGCATCCTGTTTCTTTATCTTTAGTGGGCCATTCTTGTAAAGCCCCAGAAAATTTCGATCAAATAAATATAAAAATTATGATCAAATAATAGTTCGAAAATTAATAAAAGTAACGAAAGTATGTGTTTTCTCTTTTATAATAAATTAAAAGTAAGAAACGAATCTCGTTTTAAAGTTTTGAGACGTAACGTTACGTTCATAACATTAAAACTTGTGATAAAGTTGGGATAACTTTTTATCCCGTAAAACTTTGGAAAATTATATGTTAATTAATAACATGATTTTTCGAGCGTGGTGGTAAAGTTTGAGCGAAGACTGTGGAAGATGTGAGATTAATTGGTCCTGCGATTAAACGGTACGGGGATGCTGTTTTTTAAAACAACCCACTAAACTCCTTTCCCTCCTTTTCTCCCCACCACTTCTCCTACCATCTCCACTCCTCCCTCCCTGATCTGGCAACGACAACCACTCCTCCACCCATCTTCATCACCAAGGAAGTCCAGGAAGCAACATCTCTCTTCCTCTCTCCCATTCTTATTTGATTTCCTTATTTGCTCTCAAGGATCACAGCAGCTAGGCGGGAGGCTGTGGTAGTTGCTGGAAGGAAGAAGGAGAGGAGGAGAAGGCGTTTTAACCATCAAAGGAACAAGAGGGGTGTTTTTCACGCGAAAGGAAGCAAACCAAGGCAAACCGGGCTCAAAACTGTTTCAACGAGAGGGTGAGCTACGCCACTTCTTTTTTCAACTCTTAACCGATTATATGTGATCAAAAAACAAGGAAAATAACATCAAAAATAGGTCACGGATGAAGAAACGTGTTATTTGAACTATAAGATGAGTTATACTCGTGAGACCCCGAAACCAAAGATTTTATGTATCAAACAAACCCAAAACTGAACAAACATGACAAGAACTAAGTGAATGTTATGTTTATGAAGTTTTAGATCATTTGGGATTGAATTGGTTGGGTAAAACGCAAAACCCAATAAACCAGCCCGTGTCCTTTCTTGGACAGCTTTGATGTTTGACATTAGAACGCACTTTTACCTCAGTTAAAGACCGATTCAGCAAATGAGTCTTGGAACAAAGTTGTAAGGATTTCTTAAGGTTCCAATGAATCAAGAATCACTCATTTTGGTTAAGAAACGAAGAAGTTATGCACGTTTGAAGTTAGGCCAGAAAACCTAAAAACTGTCAGGCCACTGCCTGAATTCAGTCGCGGCCGCGACAAGAATTGTAGCGGCCGCGACGTCTCTCAGCCAATCCAGGAAATTATTTTTCAATGTATTTATGTGTCGTATCAAGGCGTATACCCTTTATGTCTACTAAAATACAGTATTTGGACAAGAACCTATAGGAAAATATACGTTTGATTATATAAAAGGCCAAGAATACAAAGTTGCATAAAAATATGTAAAAGTTTACGTATTTGTGCGATATACGTAAATACCTGAAAAAACGGAATGTACGTAAGAATACGTAATGATGTAGTAGACGTATTTATGGACGTATAATACACATGAATACGTAAAAATAATGAAATATATGAAAGAAGTATGTAGTAACGAACGAATTGTATTTATACTATGCAGGAACTGAGACGTAAACTGTTTTTCCTTTGGTATAAAGTAAACAACCCGAGAACCAATTATATAATGAATCAACACATTAATCACATCAATTGTTATCAATGATCAATCCCTTATGCTAGAATGGATTTATGAAATTTCCTACACTTTAATCCAATAGTTTACAACCTAAATCAGAAGTACGTTACTTAGTAATTTAATTACTTTCTTAGTTTCTTATTATTTAATCTTACCTTCTTTATATCGAAACCCCCCCTGCCCAAAAAAAAAAAAAAACAGCTTTTTTCACAACTCTAGGTAGTATTAGATTAGTAATTAGCTTAAATTATTTGAACAGCTGTCTCTGTGGGATCGACTCTTACTTCCACTATTATTAATTTAATTAATTAATAGTGAGAGTGAGTAAACTTAATACTAATTTTATATGGCAGACGAGAGTCGTATCAAGGTCACTCAACCAATCAGGGAATCGACAAACAGAACACAGATGCAGACGAGTTGATGCACCCTACTACAGAAGGACAACCTTTGAATGAAAGCACAGAAAACTAACTCGAAGCAATGACAGCTCACACTTAACTGCCAATAGAGATTCCTAATTAAGGTCCAATATGATCGATGTGACTCTTACTGAAGTGGAGATGTCACTGGCCACAATTGAGGAAGGTGCATTTTCAAAGATGATTCCCCTTAAAAACCCAGAAGTTGTTGTCTTCCATGATGCAAACCTAGCCATAGAATTCTTGAAAGCTGGTGCAGAAAAGGATCTACAGAACCTCATCATGCAGGCCCAACATAACTACTGTGAAGTAAGGGAAGGACCCATGGCTCAGCTACGACAAGAGCTAGCTGCAGAAGGCTATAATAGAAAGAAGATTGAGGATATTGAAGCCAATTTGAGGAAATTATTGTCGGAGCAACCAGTCACCACCACCTCAGCTCTCAAAGTCATCACTTCATAAACACTGCAGTCGAGAAAATCGTGCCCACAACCACTACAGTAGTCCCTGTGTCAACTGCAGGCTTAGAGTACTGCAGTTGAGACTTTCAGTCATGATTATGCTAATGGAATGAAGGAATCAAGTCTGTATTGTTGAGTCAAGTCTGTATTAGTAATGTTTGTCACAACATCACGTAAGGAGTGCTCTATTGCTTAGAGAACCTGAACCTAGGTTGATATAGATTGTTACAGTCACGGTCTTGGTGTCTGTATGTGGAGTTTTACTTGTCTAGAGGTAGACGGTGGTAAAATGAACTTGTGGAAGTGTCCATAAGCAGAGTCTTATAGTTGGGAGTCTGTAAGTAAAGAGGTGATAGATTGAGGGGATTTATGGCACATTGATATGCCTCGACACTGGATGTAAATCTTTTACAATGTCGAAGACGGACCAGTATAAATCTTGGTGTTATTTATATTTCTACACTGATCATTGATTGCATAACTGGAAACTGAACTTTACTAGAATTGAATCATTTTATTTAACTGGTACATTGTAATTACAGTACACAGTTTGTAGATAAATCAAAAATAAAAAAAATCCTCAATTCACCCCACTCCCCCTCTTGAGTCTTTCTGTGACTATGAATTAACAAAATTAATACAATCACATATATAGATCATGAGCAACCCTACTCATTGCCAATTGGTTTAGAGTTGAAACCCCAAAGGTTTAATAGAATAACAATATTCAACATAAGAATGTTTGATGCAAGTACAACAAGTGAAAAATTAGGTAATTGAACAACCCCTTAAACATGAACGCTACTCTCCAAGAGTTAAGGTAAACAATGGAGCTTACTTGAACATGGACATTGTCAGCTAAGTTATAGATCATATCGTCAACCTCTGCTTTCACATAGTGCGTCCTCGCTTGTGCTAGCTCATCGGCATCTTTCCCACTAAACCAACACACAATGAAGCAAGGTATACTAATCTAGAATCAAACCTACCGTCATGATAATACTAAAATTTTAATGTACACACTCTTTCTCATGAAGGGAACACGATTTTCTTCTTAGCTCCTCTTGTAACAGAAAATAGAGCAAATGAGTAATCAGAAATTGCCGAAAGATTAATATTTATATTTCCAAAATACATGTATAGTAGTACATTCTAGCCACATAAAGGGATCTCTATACCTTCAGTATAGAGCATCAACTAGAGACTATCACAGTTAAGGTGGGCATAAAGGTATACACAATCTCCCATCCTCGAAAAGCAATGAGAGTCTTGTGTCACTTTTGAGCATGGCCTAGTACTTGTCATCGTGCCTTAAATAAAGGGGTGGTAAATCACACTATCTATCGAACCACATCGTGATATAGTTTCTATCGCCAATTCTCCATGATGTTCACTCTTCCAGCAATGGTCTAACTTTAAAATCTTCCTCCGGTTCCAAGAGCAAATAACAGGATATTGCAGCTCGTTGAAGTTACCTCTTAATATAAGGTTAGTATAAGTCCATTTCGAACATAAGGATATCTCTCACACATGAGATTTCAAATGTGCTTCATCACCAATGTTATATTCTTAAGACTCAGATTTCTCAACCGTAATCCCCCTTTTTTCCCTAGTCTATTAACATAGGAGCAAGTCAGATTAGATAACTTGAATTAGTTATCTGATTATTTAACTGGTTAGGATATTTCCAGATTTTCTTTCAATGTTATTTAGGTTTTTATCGTAGACTATTTAGGATATCTTTTATTTTTCATATTTAAATTTGCTAGGTTCCTCTCCTGGTTTTCTATAAATAAGGCATGAATGTAACCTTTGAGGCATCGTTGATTTAAGCAATAAAGTTTTTTTTAGTTCTCTATGGAGTTCTTCTATTTTTCTTTGTGGATTGGAGGAAATATTGCATCCGCCAGAACGTCAATCTAGCAAATACATCTGCCAAAACGCTAACCTAGTAAATTTTCGCTTCCTATCCTGCATCATATATATATCACTCGATGCCACCTTAGCACCACCTTTGTCAAGAGATGCTCCTTTTCACAGGTAGCATCTGCCTATCTTCTTAAACTTCTTGTTCATGGCCTTAGGTAGGATAAAGGTTGATGTCCAGTATACTTGCATTGTGCCCAATACAGATCTGTTAGGGTCAATATACCTGCAAAAGATAAGCATTTGTTTGCACAAGATTGTGCTCTCCTTGTAACCTGGATAATGAGTTCATTATAGTTTGAGTTGTTAGCCTCCCTTCGATCAAAGGAACTCTCAAGTACTTCATAGGAAGAAACCTTATGCTAAAGCCCTATATACTGATGATAAGGTCCTTCAGTACAGATTCACTACCCGAAAAGAACACCATACTCTTACTACCATTAGGCACAAGTCCTAACATACTGGAGAATGGTGGCTTAGGCATTAAACAAGTTCATTGGTGGAATATTTCTCTCTTATTCAAGGTTATTGGGGATATTGCTATGAATAAAGAGCGGATGTGGATTCGATGGATTCATGCCAATTATTTAAGGAGGTATGGGATATGGGAGGTTGAAGCTCGTGTTGGTTGTTCTTGGGTGTGGAAAGTGATCCTGAGAGTAAGAGATACTTTGGAGGTTTTGTTGTGTTAAGAGAAGTTTTCCTGTATGGCAGTTGGGATCGAAGGGTTGTTATGCTGTTTGTGATGGATACATGGTTTTATCTGATAGTATTTCTAAGCTGTCATGGTGATTTTTGTGTTGGGTCCTGATGTATTGCCTCGACATGGCTTTATCTTATGGCTTGTAATTTTAGACAGACTACGCACCAAGGAGAGGCTGTCTAAGATGATGCCTATTCCAGATATGTGTTGTGTATTATACAGACGGGTTGAGAAGACAAGAGATCATGTTTTTATGTCCTGTCCTTATTCGAATGAGGTTTCAGAGGTGTTCTGGAGGCGATTGAACCTGTATCCTCCTAAGGTGGACTCATAGGAAGGTTGGTTGTCATGGTGGGTAAAGGTCCTTAGAGAAAAAACAGCACCAGCGAAGTTGAGAAGGAGATCAATGGCATTTGTGATCTATAGGATATGGATGGAAAGGAATCGAAGATTGTTTTGTGGTGAGGTTTTGGAGGCTAGTGATCTATGCAGAAGATTATTGATGTTTGATTCCTAGGCTGGGACTCGAGAACAGGGGGAGGAACTTCTGATATAGACAATACTTTGAGTTAGCTTATTCCTCGTGTGATGTGTACTGCGTTGTAATGTTTATTTCTAAACTTTGTTGTGTAGGGATTACTGTTGATCACTCCCAAGTTGTAACCCTTTTGGTCTTTGAAGTGAATAAAAGCTCTTAATTTCGTGCAAAAATTAAATTAAAATAATATGTTATTATTGAATGTCCAAATTCAAAGTTTGTGTTAATTGTAAATGGATTAAGAAAATGAGAAAACAAAGGAGATAACACAGCATAACAAATTACAAGACAAAGCAATATACGTATCTATGACATTTGAATATCAATAACCCACGAGAGTGGAAAGGTAATACTCCCTCCGTCCCACCAAAAAAAATACAACGTTTGTTTGATTTGGATATTTCATAAAAATTATAACATTTCATATTTAAATATTTCTTTTACATATTTATCAAAATATCCTTATTTTTATTTTATGTCATATCAATTTATCACATTATGTTTTTTTTTGTCTCCCTAGTCAGTTCTTTCTCTCACAAAACTAAAACAATATACTCCCTCCGTCCCACAAAGAATGCAACATATACATATTTTTTATTATTTTATATCGTGAATATAATTTCCGTTTTCATATCAAATCATGTCTGATCGTCCCGTGACATGTATTACGTTGAAGTATATAACTTACACAACCATTGATATTTCACGATAATTATATAAAAAATTATGTTTGATCGTCGTTACATGCATGTCAAATGTTATATCGACGCATGTCCGATCAAAACGATACATTCTTTGTGAGACGAAAGGAGTAAATTTTATTATTCATAAAATTCAACGCATATATAAATTACCATGTCGATTAATTTATTGTATCTATTATGTGATTGAGGGGAGTACTATGATACCAAAGTCTTATGCGTTGCTTGGCACAAAAGTGTAACGAAGGAGGAATCTTGGACAACAAAACCAACCATCGATCACGATTATCCCACGGTAACGAAACCACTCCTCAATTCTCATCCCCAGAGCACACACGCACACACAAATCACCTTGTAATCATCCCCAAATCAAACTTCCCCCTTTTCACACTTCCTCAAACCCTAATTTCACCCCAAATCACACCACCCATCAATCCCCAATCCCCGAAATTCCCCCCAAATTTCACCTCAACGATGCAATCAAGCACGATTCCACTCCTCCCCTGACCTCCGATGATGGTTATCTTCGCCCTAAATCGAACCAGTTGTATGGAAAAACAATGCCGGTGGGGGGTACAAAGAGGGGCGGTCGAGGTCTGAAACAGGATCATCTGGTCGGGAACTACATCAGGACTCGTGCCGCGGCCGCGAGGGAGGCGGCGCAAGCGGGGCGAAGAGGCGGCGGAGGAGGTGGTGTTGGGGAGGGGAAGGTGATCGTGATATCGGAGGAGAGAGAGAGAGAAGGGGAGAGAGGATTTGGTAAAGAGGAGGTGGAGGAGGAGAAAGGAGGGGAAGAGATGATGGGTGATGATAGCGGTGGATTGAGTGCTAATAAGGTTACTGGACAGGATGATGAGAATAAGCATCCGTTCCCGGAAAGGGTATCGAATCGTCGTCATATGTCTTGAGTCGGAATTTCGTTGTTTTTTTGCTGGATGTTGTTATATGATTGATTCTGGAAACGATATCCATTGTATCCAGTAGGGTATGATTACCTATATCTGGCCCTCCCCCATTGCTGAGGGGAATACTTTGGTTGTCGTTGATGATGTGATATGGTTCTTATTGGTTGTAGTTGTTGATAGTGGTGTGTGTTTGATGTGTTTGGTTATGGAAAGGGGTAAGGTTTGAACTGCTTTTTAAACTAATTGTAGGTGCAAGTGGGGGGATCTCCTGCTTATAAAGTGGAGAGGAAGTTGGGGAAAGGTGGATTCGGTCAGGTTTTTGTTGGACGTCGGGTGTCAGGTGG
>JAOVYX010015810.1:0-26581 GCA_035668315.1 Drosera spatulata | reverse complement strand
AAAATTTTGTTTTTATATCAAAACATGTCTGATTATTTCGTAATATGTATTAGGTTGAAGTACATAACTTGCACAAATATTAATATTTTAAGATAAATTTATAAAAAAAATTATATTTGATTGTCGTTATATATATATCAAATTTTATATAAATATTGTATTTTGATGGATTATGAACCATGAAATTGAAGCGCCTTTCGGCACATAATCTTATGTGTCTTTTTTTTTGGCCTCCACTCTATGGCCCTCGTTTTCTGAGATGGAGCCCTCATAGCTTTGAAGTATCTATGTCTCCCATCTCAAATTGTTAGGTGTCAGTTTGATTAGACGTCACAATTGTATCGGCCTTATATGTTCCGTGCATAAGAAAACGGGTGATCTTCGAAAAGAAGATTGAGTTGAATAACACTAAATCAACCCATGTTGGTTGAGAAAACGGGCTCTGTTTAGGTCTTAATATGGCATAATTTGTGCAGGTACGAGTCGAGTTTGGTTTCATCTCGTCTTGTGTTTTGAACATATTTGAAAACAATCTTTCAACGTGCTCTGATGGTTTATTTTGTGCTTCTCAAATCATATCCATAATAATATAATTTGTCATTCTTGAGACCTTGAAAAAATTTACATCTGATTTATTTATTATAATGGTCATAAATTTAAGGAATTGATATTTTTAAAATGAAATTTATTTTTTCAAGACAATCCATTCACAAATATTTTTTTTGATTAAAATATTCTCTCTCACAATCTATCTTGATAATAACAAATCCGACCTTACAAATAACATTTTCCCTCTTATTCTGGTCTTTCTATAATGTCCATATTCAATCCTCGATCGTCACCAATAATCATTTCTCAGGCACAAAATTAATCCCACAGATCAACATGTTTTTTTAGTGTGCTTTGTTAGCATATTTTGTTAGCGTGGATAGTTTCATCCAAACCCTAAACCAAACCTTTGGGATATTCCACTTTCTCAGTTTTCTGGAAGCACATCCCGTAACTATCATTGTCACTTGTTATTATCAAGTTCGGCAACAATCCCAAGGTCAGGAGAACTACCTGAAACATACCAAGAACCCGAACTATTCACTCCTAGCGGCATTCGAGAACTTAAGTGTATACATCTCGACCACAGATTACATGCAAAATAAACTTTCATGTGTACTCGGCAAGTACACAGCCATGCACAAGGAAGCAAAATTGCTTCTCATGAATAATCATGTTGAAGTACTATATAAAAGGAATTGGATATTAATCAGGTTAAGAGCATCATAGAGTATCTCCAAAATGTATGATACACAAAGAGTAATATGGAGTATTAGGAGTGCAACATTTGTGACCTAGTGTGTCAAGTAATGTGGTAACATAACTGTCGCTGTAATGCCCCAAGATTACCTGTTCAATACCTATTTGGCGTTATCGCCGCTCCAAAGCCCATTCGAAGAAAGACGATAAGATTACAAGGGGTTTAAGTATTAGAAATATAGGGAACTAACATCAAATGTCCAACTTACATTGTCTTTATTACATGAAAATCAAATGTTCAGGAATGTAAATGAAACGTTACAATAATCCAAATTAATCAGCATCGCTCTGTGAATCGATCCATTCCATGATCCTTTATTACCTGAAATAAGTACGTAACCGTGAGCTCGAAAGCCTAGTAACACAGAACATATGTTCATTTCAGGGATCCGACATGCTTATTATATCATGTGTTTCCCATACACGAACAGGATGCAATGCAAACAACACCGAGCAATCATATATCAAACAGAAAAATATAAATACTTATATTTATATACGTACGGAATTGTAATTCAAATTGATCAGCTTAAACCTTGTTTCATAACCCTTAGTCCTTTCAAAGTTTTTAAGGTTCTTCATGCATTACATGTCATGTAGTGTTAATTTCTATGATTTTTATAAATTGATGACATGGGAGGAGTTACCACAAGAATTTAATATAGTTACCTAGTATGGTCGTACTAGGAACAATTAAATAGGCTTTATGGTCTCTGCAGTTGACCCAAGACGGTTATTTTTAACCAAACATGGTCAACACTTAATGCCGTTGCGTGCATGTTAAAGGGTTAATCAGATCCTCCCTAGTTAGTCATGTAACCGTAACCCTCGCACTCATTGATAATTAAAAGGATTTCTACTTAATCAAGATTCAGAATTTCACGAACATTACATGAATTAATATTCTTAATTTTATGTATAGCAGGTGATCTCATGGCGTTCCATGATTCAAATAAAGTCGTAATTAATTTTATATTCGGTTATCTGACAATAATTTCTCATATGTCGTGCAGGTTAGGTACTTTTGTAGCGTTCTATAAAGTTTTCAGGATTGATAATGCGTTACAACAATAATGTAAACTACAAAATGTTACACGTTAGGAACAAACAGTATTCAAGAATCATTATTATGATCTGTTATATCCTACAGGTTACATCGTTATCCTTTCTAGCATACAAATTAAACATTTAAGGCAGTCAGGAGCAACAGGATTAGTATGTGATCAAACAGTCACACCAATCAAGTCACTCACGCACAAATTAAATTAAGGTAACGATGTGTGTTACCTTGTTATTTTAAAAATCAAAAAATCCTTAAATAATCCCAAGCTTCATCGTGTTTCTGCGTAGTGTTCGTGCCTACAACAAAATTAATAATGTAAATACACTAGCATTAATTCCAAACACTGTACACATGTGTGTACAATTGTATTTTGTACAAACTAATGTAACATTTAATGTTCGAGTTAAGATGAAAAGGGGTTAAGCCCCTTTCCCCATCCCGCTGCACATGAACAGGGTCGGCCTCGAGGGTGTTTCAGGCAGGACGGGGAGGAGAACGTCGACGATGGCCGGATCCGGGTCACCAATGGTTGGACTTGGCTCCGGCGAGGCTAGACGAGGTTGGGTGAGGCCAAGGAGGAGCTCGGGGTTGACAGCGAGTGGCGGCGAGGTTATTTTCCAGCCTTGACGGCGGCGACGAAGGCGGGGGTGGCTGGCTATGGTCAGGAAGGGGTCGTCGGGGTCGGGGACGGCCAGCCCTGGATCGGGGAAGTCAAACGAGGTCGGGGACGATGACATCGTCGCGCGTGGCTGTTGTCGTCGTGCTTGGTGGTTGAATTCCGATCGTCACTGGTCATTTCCGCCGCCGGGGAAGGTGAACAATGGTCGGGGCGTGTCGGATCTAGATCGAAGGCGGAGGCGGAGACGAAGACGGGGGCGGACGAAGACGAAAGCGAAGACGGAGACGAATGAAGACGAGACGAGGCACTTACCCTTTTCTCTGTCTTTGTTCTCAACTAGAATGCTCAGGTTTAGATGTGAAACTGACGTGGATTGAAACAAGTATATAGATAGATTGCTGAGATATTTATGGGAGTAGATAACGGGTTGTTGAGGATTTAAATGTCTCAAATTAATCTAATCGTTTCAAAAATATCCGTAAGATTCTTTTACACAGATTTTAACATGCAGTATCTCGTGAAAATATTAACGATCCAATAACATCAGATGGTTGCATATATTTTTAATTAGCCAAGAATTTCAGGGATGTTACAGTCGCGGACTTGGACCACCTTGGAATACTCAACAAATCCTGAGAGAATTCTAACAGATCATGCTCTGTTAACGGGTTCTTTTTCAGCGTCCTGGCATATCAATTATAACTTTCCCACCGAGGTTCCGGATGCAAGCAAGGTTGCTCATTGCAGCTACGGCATATTAGGATTACCGCCAAAGGCAGATAGCAAAACACAAGATAAATCAAGAATCTGGTATACAAGGGCCAAGACGCCGAACTTCATGGTAACTTGAGATCTAAAACCAGCTCAAGTCCTGGTAAATCTGGTATTTTGCAAGCTGAAGTTGTTATATTTATAGTTTTTGAAACCGCAGATTCAAGCTGTCCTCATTGTTGTTACTACAAGAGTCACCCAAATTTTTATTTTTTTTCAAAATTCCAAAATCGTCTTGATCATATCAAGCTCACATGATATGTACAAAAGAGTGATAAAATTGGTCCAGCGGTCGATCAATCATGCCAAAATTTATTTGTCATTTGTTCGAGTATCTATGAGAACAATCCCTCGCTCTACAAGGCAAGTTATCAATTAGACCATGAAACAATATGGCAAGCTTAAAAGACAACCGAATATTAAAAATGTCCTTAAATGTAACTGAAAGAGCAGCATTTCCACTATTGAATGCTAGCACAAGAAATAACCCAGTACTCAAGAATTCTGAAGGATATGAGAGAAAGCGTACCGCTGCAAAAGATTGGCTTAGCCTTAGAGTTTCCGGATGGCAAAATCTCAACATGAATCCGGTAAATTGATTAAAGGTCTTCAATTCAACATCAAGTGCAACATAGCTAAGAGTTGGGAGATGCAAAAATGTAAAACACTTTGCTTGTTTTTTTTACTAGACTTAAAACAAACCAACTAAGATATTTAATTTGAAATATCAGGACTGTTGCCTCCAGACTAGTATATATATAAAATATTAGGATTGTAATATGGACGATTTAATCTCCATCATTTATTCCGAGACTAATCATACGGTTAATATTAAAACTTACAAATAAAGATATTATCTGTTATAAAAATAACAATCTCAACAATCTCCTCCTATATTCTCAATATTGCAATACCAATTAGTCTCAATATGTAATGTCCAAAACTAAATAATGAATCATTCATCTTGCCCAAATAAATAAGGTCCAAAATAATTGAATCAAAAAAGAAAATGCACTTCAAGCAATAGTCAACAATTTTTAGAAATTAAAAATTCTAAATTCGAACAACTATCAAGAATGTTCAAATAAGACCAAAGTAAAACTAAAGTGCCTCCAAAACGTGGTAACTCTACTCGTCGAGCAAATCATCATCATCAAGACCCAGATTAAGATTTTCAGACTCCTCCATTTCCACGTCATCCATTGTAGGTAACCAAAACATAAATATCATAAATAAATATGTATCCAAGATAATGTACCATAGTACAAAAAAAAATAGAAAAAAAAGTATTTAGTTCTACTACAAGAACTTAGCACAATTTCACAAAGATGGAAACAAACACCAATAGACATTATGATGTAGTTTTACAATCAGAACTAACAGTTTCTTTAAAAGAACCATTTCATGTTTCCATTTGAAAGGCTATAGTCAACATGTCTAAACATATAAGTTTGTTGTATCATTAAATTTTGGAATGACGCTTCAAACCATGTCAGACATATCATCAAATGTGGAATGATATATATAAGGTCGACTATAACGTCATCGAAACATAACAGACAATTCTTATATCTATATTTGAAAAAATTTAATACTAATGTTTTATGCAAAGACTTGTCACACCATCAAATTTGAAATGACATAACAATTCCCCACACTCAACACTTCACACTAAGTTATCAAAATATTCGAATTGCCCCGAACGTCTATTCGACTAGATCTTCAAAGTTCTCCTCAAGATTCGAATTTATTCAAAATGACAAGAAAAGATTAAGACCTTTCTATAAAGTCTTTAATCCCATCCCCCCATAGTTTTGAATGTTCGATCTTTGGACAAACCTTTGAATGTTTTCCTTCAACTTCACATAAGTCAAAGTGATAATTCCATGTTCAATCAAATAATTAAGCATCGCTTGTTTAAGTCTAATATGCCTCCTCTTTCCATTAAAGAGTGAGTTATTGATTATCGTTATAACAGTTTGATTATTGCAGAACACTGAAACCGAGTTTATCTTAAACTTTTGTAATATAAGATCTAAAATTAAGTCACGTATCCACTCTGCTTTGTCAGTCACGGAAGCTAAAGAATAGAGTTCCGACTCCATAGACGACAACGCTATACATGTCTGCCTTTTTGATTTTTATACTACAGCAACTCCACCCACGGTAAACACATAACCTGTAGTAGACTTGCTGTCTTCCAATTCTGAACTCCAAGTAGCGTCATAATATCCTTCCAAAATCGAAGGATGACTTACATAGCACAAAGCATATGCGTGAATACTCTTAAGGCACCTCATCAGTCTCACAAGGGCATCCCAATAATCCTTATTAGGATTACTAGTGAAACGACTTAGCATGCTTATCGTAAAAGCTATATCAGGTATAGTGCAACTCATAGCATACATGAGACTAACAATCAATTTAGAATACTCCAGCTGGTTCACAGCAGAATCCTCATTCGGTTTTAACCATTTGCTATAATCATAAGGTGTCTCAACAACTTTCCACTCACTGTATCCCCATTCAGTAAGTAGTTTCTCAATATAATGAGACTGACTAAGGATGATCATTCCTTGTCGTTCAAATCCTACTTTCATGCCAAGTATAGTGTCAACAACACCCATATCTTTTATAGCAAATTCTTTCGCTAAAGATTGTTTCACGTCTTTCACTATAGAAAAGTTAGAACCAAGAATTAGCATGTCGTCTATATACAAGCAAATAATTATGACTTTGTTTGACACAAGATGATAATAAAGGTACTTATCCGAATTACTGCACTGAAAACTAAGAGATTTTACCGTTTTGTCAAACTTTTGATTCCACATCTTAGGTGCTTGTTTGAGACCATATAAAGATTTATTCAATTTACAGACCCTCTTTTCGAAACCCTTCATTAGAAACCGTTCAGGTTGGTTCATTTAAATTTTCTCAGTCAACACTCCATTAAGAAAAGCTGTTTTCACATCCATTTGATGAACTACAAAGCCCTCAATAGATGGTAAAGAAAGAAGAATTCGTATTATTGTCAGACGACATACAGGTAAATATACGTCAAAGTAGTCCATCCCAATTACTTGAGAATAGCCTTTAGCTACGAGACGTACTTTATACTTGGCTATTGACCCATCTGGATTAAGTTTCCTCTTTAAAATCCATTTGCACCCTACAGTCTTAGTCCCTTTAGGCAAAATTCCATGTTTGATCAGATCTGATGCAATCCTTTATGCATTGCTAAATTGGTTCTTGTCTGCAAGATTGATCCCTGATCCTGAAGCATTTATAGGACTTTTGTTGTCCATGTATGTCTTACCTGCCTTGCTGAAATTCTCTATAGTAGTCTGTATCTGGTGGCCCATAATGCTCTCCATCTGTGGCCGTATGCTCTCCAGCATCTAAACTAGACTGCAGGTTACTAATTAATTCCCAGCCTTAACATACTAACAATATCATGGCTAATACTTCGAAGTTTTGTTCATCAATTTCTATACAACTAGAAGGATGGCACATTCCTATCACTTGTAATGTTGATATTTTTTCTAATCATAAGGATTTTTTTTTCTTTTTTTTTCTTTTTGTTTAAAACTTAGAATAGAAAACTATCAAGTTAAGTCTGGTTGACTTGACACTCGTTACCGATTCCTCGACAACGACGCCAAACATTTGATGCGAAGCTGGTCAACGTTGTAAATATGACTGCTTCTACGTTCGTCGCAAAACGTGCAAATTTGTTTTTATCCCGCTAAAGTTACTAATGTAGATAAGAAAGCAGGGGTCGATCCCATAGGGAATGACGAATGTCGAACTATACACAACTTAAAATAACTTTATCCTAAGGAAAGGGATAAGACTAAATATAAAATGAGGGGGGTGTGTTTAAACTGTTTAAAAGAAAAAACTAAAACTAAACTAATTAATCAAAATGAGATAAAATAGAGCTAGAATATAGAGTGGTTTACTTAAGTTGGGAGAAATGTAGGGACGATGGTTGAATCACTTTGAGTCACTTAGACCAATCATGGATGTTCCTGAATTTTAGATGTAATGATTAATATGGAATGGTTGTAATGAATTTTGGCTTAACTCACTACGTTCCTTAGACTCTAACTTCCAATTAGCTCGGATAATTAAACTAACTCAAGAGATTTAAATCATTTCAATTAGCTCAAACATGATTTAATCAAAAGAGTTGAATCATAACATGGAACTAACATTCATAACAATCATAGCAATTAGCTTAAACTAATCATGTTACATGCATATGAAACCATTGATTATATATGACAATTAGCTTAAATCATATTATATCAATTAGTTACTCACTAAAACCACTTAGCGCGATTTATAGCTTTAACCTATGTATATTAGGTGATCAATCTAATTAACACATGCTGTATAGTATTTCTAACAGGTTTCATCTAACATTTTCATCATTAAACACCTCTGTTTCTTTCATATACTCAACATCTCATGATCTGAGGTCATCAAAACTCATCAACACATCTCTACTAATGAACTACTGACACATAAGCATCAAACAAAGGATGGAATAAAGCATGACAATGAAAACAAACATTCTGCAGAGTTTGACAACTGAGAATAAAAAGTTTTTACAGTGCACGATGCGTTCCAAACTAATGTCCAAGGCTAAGCTACGTGTTTGCGGATCAAAACTCCTTGAAACTCCCTCCAAGGCCTCTCCTCTTTGCATCTGGCATCCCTTGATCGCCTTCGACATTCCTAAACTTTTCCTCCTCTGTATTCTGTTTAGAAGAACCCTAAGACACATATTTATAGACGTAGGTCGAGACCAGATCGATCCGACGGCTGAAAATCAATGTTTTGCATCAGAAACAACGTCGCGGCCGCGACCATGGCAGTCACGCCCACGACGGATTAAAAAATGGTTAATATGCTTAATTGAGACTGTCGCGTCCTCGACACTAGGCTTGCCCGCGACTCTGCCCACGACTGTGCCCTGTATCCTTAAAACTAATACAAAGAATACTAAACGACGTTCAAAAATTCTAGAAACTTATTCAACACATCTAAACATGCTAATCTAGTTAAACGACGTGAAGCGTTGCTGTATTAACTCTTGAAGCACTTGAAACGACGATGAATCGTGAAATCCAGATTTTTGAGCTTATGACTTGTCATTTTCTTCATCCTTCTTCATTTTTTTTCCAAACTTCACGCCAATCTGCTAAAAATATAAAAACACAATAGTAGCAACATTCCAAAATCGAAAAACGATAAAAACATAAAATAGACAATACATGAGGAATAAAACAAACATTTAGAATAAAAAAACGATGTGTATTTATGCACACATCAGAGAGAAGCGGCTTTTGATGATTCATTTTTATTGTAGTTTTTATAATTTTAATATTTCTTAAACGTGATTAGAAAAATAATGAATAATATTACGACCGTTCTTGTGGGTTCGACCCTTATTTTCACTACTGCATTAATTTTAATATTTTTAATGTGTAAAAATGAGTACATATAAATTCTAATTTGACGTACCTACGACAGCACGTATCATATTGTTATCAGAATCTTTCAATATTTTCTCCTTTTTTTCCAACTAAATGAAACATGTTTTTGATCTGAACTTAATTTTTTGAGAATTGATTTATAAAAGCTACTATTACGTCTGAAGTGTAAGGCTTTTATTTCATGAACTTCCTGGATTATTGCAGGAAAGCAACAGTCAGATGCTGTGAGAACCGAGCCGTTGATACATGATGGTATAGGTCGTGTGTGGTGGAGGTGTAATATTATTATTAATATTAATTTAATGATTGAAGTTTTATATCTTAAGTAATTGTTATAGGATAAGTTTAATTAATCGTTATAGGATAAGGTTAAGTAATCGTTATATCTTCATTTTTTTATATTCTAGTGAATATCTTCTCATACGATAACTGTTATGATGACTAATAGTTTTTAAATAGATTTTGGATACAGGTCTAAATCAAGTGCTTTCCGATTAAACACATTATCTAAATTGAGAGTAAATTAGTTTAATAACAGTTCTTTTGGCTCGCAATCTTCTCCATCTAGTGAATGTCAATCATAAAAGGAAGTACGATTCTAACATTTCCCTTTTTAGTTTTATTAGATCTTAACATCTAATAGTTGGTATTACAACCACCTTCGTACTATCTTGTTCAGTATGGATTGATTTATCAATCGCTTAAGATGATTAATGATTAAATTCATCAACATGTGAAATAAAACAATCTTGTTCAGGATGGTTTTCTGTCTTGTTAAAAAACTGGGAATATAGAAACAAGATGGTGATATGATTGGTTGAGTATATGATATAGTGTTGGGCCCGAACTTAATGTCTATGTACGTTTGTGTATGAGTATATTAGGTTTTGGTTTAGCGTTTGGGGTTTGTTTGTAACAAAACGACACTACCGTTCTGAACAGTGAGTCCATAGTTGTTTTGCTTGACCAAGATATTTAATTTGGGTTTCAATTGATTGGCTGAACCATAAGGTTTTGGGCTATAATAATTGGACAATTGAAAAAAAATCTTTAAATTTATTGTGATTTTTATTTATTTTAGTTGATTAAAGATTAGCCACAGCATCTCTTGTTAATTAAAATAATTATATGAAATTTCTCAAAATCTTATTTGTTAAAATATATTATTTATGATTAATTATTTAATACAATGAATTTCACACCACAAGGATTTTTATTGTATTAATGTAATTAATTAGGATGATATATTATATTATTTTCTTAATTTGTTCACATATATTTAGAATTGAATATAATGTGTTAGTTTCATCATTCATTATTATGAATTGGACATCTTGCATTAATTAACTTTGAGTGAAGAACGCCTAGGACCTTTTTCCGAAGTCAGATACGATCCAAGGGATAGTTTCTAACAAACGAATGGTCTTTCTCACGATGGACTCCGAATGGGTTTGACGACCACCCACTTCTAGTTCCTTTCCTCAATCTGCCATTGTTCCACCTAAAATTACTAGCTTCAATGCTTGACATTCCATCGGGGACCAGGGCATCAGGGCATCTTTCACATGGCCCATCCACGTTCAAAAGTTCCATATGGTTTATGGGGGTTCTACCTTCTCGCACAACATGGCACAAAAACACCCTCTCCCATACCTAAGGTAAGCGTAAACATATGGCACTGTGTCCAGTCAGTTACTTCAATAGAAAATTTCCCAATACGACAAGGAGGGAGATACATATTGCCATTAGATAGAGAGAAAAAAGAAAGTTTTGGAATGCCACAATACGTGACCACATTGCAAGGAGGCAGGACACTAATTACAACGAAATAAGTCATCCTTTATTTGTGTTAACCTGTTAGGAATCAAATCAAATAGAACAGAAACAAAAAATACAAAGATAGAATTTTTAACGTGGAAAACCCCTCGATGTGAGAGGTGAAAAACCATAAGACTGAAGTCCACCATAAAAGTTTCACTATCGATGAAATAATGGGTACGCAAAATCCTCTCTAAACCACACTAGAGGTAATAGCGATCGCAAACAAAACAACCCAAATAAACAAAGCAATAACGATAAAACTGTCGTAATTCTACTGTCATCTTCGGATAGCGATAACTCAGCCTATACAGCTCCAAATGATGCACTATCAGTTTCTATTCGAAGATTTATGTGTTAGAAAAACACGCTCACCAAATTTTACGATGATCCGCATCGTTCTGGCCTCCGTTCGTCCTCTGGAAGACAACAGTAGTAACCTGAAAATGAGGCCAAATAATTTGTCGATGGAGGCTGGCTGATTCTGTTCCATTGATGCTGGTTTTGCTGAGACACTGCTTGTTTGATACCGATCAGGAATTCCACTTGGCTTAGATGAGAAACCAAAAAACACCAAGGCTCCACACGCTGATTTCTGTTCTTCTGATCTCACCGCACGATCGAAAAACCAAAACCCAAAATCAAGTTATATATATATATATATATATATATATTCCTTTAAAATATTTTTCAACTTAATTAATTATTCTTCAGATAATAATATGTGGGTTTGACTCGTCGGACTTATCCATAAAAAAGTGAATCCGACCCAACACACATAACAATCGACACTCTAGTTGACCACAAGCTATCAAACAACTAGACCCATATAACAACAGGCAAGATTCGTGAACTTGCCAATACTCCCATGTCATTTCCTTCAATCGTGTTTCAAACTTTTGAAATAGGGAAGTTTTTCTCAAACTCTTGTTTATTATGAGCAGGCTCAACAAAGTTCACACAATATGCGATGGTATTGGATTGATCATGTGGTGACGGCGCAGACTGGGGGTTATAATTTACCTGGTCAACTTGATTGATGGTGAAAATATTCATAATTTGTGATTTATTGAAAATAAATTGTGTTCACTATGGTGTACCCTTTTCGCCTCACATCACAGTCAATTAGTTTAAAGAAACGTGTGTTTTAGAACAAGGCATGCGTATTGACAAGATTAAGAGGTGTAAATGAATGTGTGTCAACGTATCAATTGTATTTAGCTACTTTGATCTCAATCATTAGCTAATCATTCGACACAGTGCACATCAAACACACAATCAGTATAAATTTAGTTGGTAAAAACAGATATATGTAATACATAAATTTAGGCATGTCCAATTAAAATCAATGATTATATAATACACAAAGGATGTAGTATTTAGGAATAATACACGAACTTAATAATGGACTTATTAATTATTAAACTCTTATCTCAATATAAATCTTCCCTCGTTTTAATGTTTACCATAGAATCGTATTGATAGATACGACAAGAATACATTGCAGTATCATTTAAATCAACGAGTAGATTTTTGTATTTGCTTTTTTTGGCCATATATACAATTTTCTATATTATGTGATGCATATTGTTTGCATGATTTATGTTTATTTTTCTCAAATTAGTAAGCATGTGTGAGTTTGTTATGCAGCTTTACAACTTGTGAATTTCTCTTCTTTTAAAATGGACGTTCTCGAACTTAAAGGTGATAATTATAAAGTTTGGACGGATATGATCCATCTACAATTGGGGTGCATGAATATGTATTATGCTATCAAGAAAGACGAACCACCTGCGGTTACAGATGCTAGCATTCCAGCTCAAGTGGCTCTTTATGAATAATAGGAACGGTCCAACCGTCTATGTGTTATTTTCGTAAAGGCCAAATTATCTGCTATCATTCGTGATTCTATTGAGCAGCATACTAAGGTGCAGTGTTGTAAAAAATATGTTAATCAGTGATTAATCATCCGATGAATTGTTTTTGAAAGTATGTCGAGTAACTTTTAGTTAATCATTCTAACTAAGCGGTCAAAGGATTAATTGATCGATTAATCATTATTTATTTAATTGGAGTGTAATCAATGATTAATCGGTAACAAAATCTTTTTGAACGTAAAATAAAAAGATTCGATTCAGGAAATTTAAAAGACAAGGAAAGAAAAAGATACGCACTTATTCAGAAAACAAAAAGACAAAAAAAAAAAAAAAAACCCTAGAATAAATCTGTTGAAGTTGGCTTTTCATCTTCCAAAGAATACCTCTTATATCTTCCTTCTTCATCTCCATCGAGTCTTTCTCCCATGGATATCTAGCTCCTCTCTTCATTTTTCATCAAGGTAAGTTATGATTTAAACCTTATAAAAAACCGAGATTTATTTGATCCGATTTTTTTTTCATCTAATTGATTGATTAATATGATCTTTTGTTTGATGTATTCGTCACAAAAGATTTCTAATATTGTGCTTTGTAGTGCAGCTAGTTCTTCATGGCTTCATTGTCAATGACGTCCAATTCAAATGCAGATGAACGCACATAAGATTTGCCGGACAACAACGAATCTGATCTTCTCGACAAACCAGCAAATTCAATCGATATAGGATGACAATTTGGAAAGCAAGTTAAGGACTCCTATAGTTATATATTATGTAACAGATGCGGCAAACTCGTGAAGGATGGAATCTATGGGTTCAAGCAACACATTCCAGGAATCGGAGGCGATACAAAGAGTTGTTTAAAAGCTTCCGATGCTGATAGAGCTATTTGCAAACAAGCTTTGCTTTCTCCAAAGAAGAAGAAGCTTGATAAAAAGATCGAGGAGTCACAACAAAGAGAAGAGGTGCAGATTTCTACTTCAAGGGAGTCTGAAGAGCCCACACTTGTTGAAATTGGATCGAAAAAACCTCATGTAGCTGGTCCCCTTGATAAGTTGGTTGATCAAGGGAAGCTGAAGCAAACTGTTCTTAATGAAGCTAAACAGACAAAGTGGAAGGACTTGGCTCATTTTTATGTTGCTTAATGGGCATATGCTGCTGGCATTCCCTTCCATGCTTTTTCTCTTCCTGAATTCGATCTAATGTGTGAAGCTATTGGAAAACAAGGGAAAGGGTACAAGGGCCCATGCCAATATCAATTCAGAGAGCCTTTGTTGAAGCAAGTTTATGAGAAGGTTCAAGGTGGTTTGTATAAGCAGAAGGAGACATGGAAAGAATATGATTGTAGCACTCTCACCGATGGATGGACAGACAAAAAGCATCAATCTATGATGAACTTATGTGTGCATTGCAAGGAAGGCACAAGTTTCATCAAATCCATTGAATATTCTGATCAACCACAAACGGAGGAGTATTTATTCAAGTGGGTGGACGAATGCATCAAAGAGATAGGAGATGATATGGTGTTACAGATTGTTACCGACAACCATTCATCAAACATGGCAGCAAAAGAGATGATTAAGATTATTCGACCAAACTTGTTTTGGACTAGCAGTACAGCTCACACTATAGACCTTATGTTAGAGGACATTGGAAAGCTTCCGAAGTATAAGAATGTGATTGCTAAGGCTAGATGTCTCACTGTCGTTCTCTATTCACATCATAGCACACTTTCTTTGATAAGAAAATTCACTAACAGGTAATATACTTGTACTTTTTTACCCGTGACCTCTGGTGTTGATGTAAAGAAGTACGCAGAGAAAACACAAAAGGTAACGCGTGAACTTTGACTTTCTTTTGAACCTTTCTATAGAACTCAGTCTTACTGTTTCTCAGCCTTGCTGTAGTAATCTCACAGAAGCAATTCAGGATCAACCTTTCTTTCATCTAGACCCTTTCATTAAACTTAGCCTTGCTGTTCTTCCTACAGTAACCTTCTTTAACCAGAAGCAATCCAGGATAAACCTTTCCTTACTGTAGAAGCCCAAAAGTCCAAGCCTTACTATCTCTTTACTCATGACCTCAATGCTTTCAGCCTTATTGCATTCCTTTGAACCAATCTTATTGCGTTCCTTTCTGAACCAGCCTTACTGTATTCCTACGAACCAGCCTTACTGTACACCCATTGCAGGCTCACTTTTCAAGCAGATGAGTCTCAGTCTTAGTATATAGTGTGACACTCTAAGACTAGAGTTTGATTATCACTTAATTTTTATACAGCATGGGTTTGACTCAACAAGCATCTTAGATTGGATGCATATCCTTCAGCAAACCTTAGCTTCTTGAACCATTCATACCACCTTTCTTGTCTCCTTTTTCAATACATACGAAGCCTCAAGCATGACCGTTTGTTCGAAGCCTCTCCTATTCCTCATAGTCTTCAATCACAACTTCGGACGATTGCAATACAGATTGATGTCTTTCCTTGCTGTAATTGTGTCTTTCGTTTTGCCCTTAATATCCATGACAGTGTTGAATGAATTATCAAACACGTTTTTCTCAATATGCATGACATCAAGGTTATGCCTGATTATCAATTTTCTCTAATACAACAGGTTCTAAAAAATAATCTGCTTGCTCCAATTGTGAGACTCATGAAAATCCTTAGGATCAGTCGAAAATAAATGATCACGCATCTCATCCCCATCATAAACGGGGATTGGATCATCATAATCGGTCATATTCTTCGTAAAGCCACTTCTATTAACCCGAAAAGGATCATCGTAAGGTAAAAACCTACGATGATAGTCAAATCATGATTACTTTTTTTCCATGCTTCAAAGTGAACGCCATGGTATGCCCCTTACAATAAGGACATGCTAATCATCCAGCTGTGCTCTATCCTGATAACATTGTATAAGCTGAAAAATCACTGACGGTCCACAACAACACAACCCTCATCTTAAAAGTCTGCCCCCGATGAACATCATATGTGTCCTCTCCAAAGCTCCACAGATGCGTCAACTCATCAATCAAAAGCTGCAAGTATACATCTAGCTTTCCTTTTGGACTTTTAGGCCCAAGAATGATCATGGAAAGCATCATGCACTCAGTCTTCATGCACAAGTCGAGAGGAAGATTGTATGGAGTCAATCTCACAGGTCAACACGAGTACTCGGATATGGAATTACAAAATGGAGCAAATCTATCTGTGCATAATCCCAAGCGAACATTTCTCGGTTCTGCAGAGAACCATGGGAACTCCCTATCCAGATGCTTCCAAGCTTCACTGTTCTTCAATGCTATACTTGGTGGAGTGTCAAGACATCGCATCGGCACTGTTCTTGGTTGCATTCAACCGTTGAAGCCTCGAAGTTTTCAAAAAAATATCTCAATACTTTCAGAACAACCCGTTTCTTGCCTGCTTTTTGTTGTATCGAGATGCCCCGCAAACAGAACATGACTCCAAGTAGGCTTCCCCTTTCCAAAACAACATGCAACCATAGGGACAAACATATATCTTTTGAATAAAAAGTCGTATGTCCCTCATCAGCCTGTTAGACGAGTACAACGTTTTCGTCATTACGTTATCTTCCGGGCAGATATCTTTCAGTAGAGCTACAATGGCATCTGTTGCTCTGTGAGGTATGCTGAACTCATATTTGATTTCAACAACCTAGACACGGCCTCCAGCTGAGAGAGTTTGCAGTTGGATTACAACGGCTCCCGTGCTGCATTCAACATATCAAAGAACTCTCTGGAAGAAGACGACATATTATCCTCGACATCATTCCTGTTCCCTAGTATGCTACCGAATTTAGCAACACCAAAACCATCCGTCACAATGAAAGTTCTCATAGGGATTCACCCCAGCCATTGTCGATGATTCACCTACTTCAACCTCACAATGAAAGTTCCAGATCGAGTATTGAGGCAAAAAACCGGATTGGTACAAACGAGCCCTCACGACATCAACCAATTGATAGTCCGTATTTCAACAATTCATATATGGACACTTCAAG
This sequence comes from Drosera spatulata, assembly GCA_035668315.1. Classification (NCBI taxonomy): domain Eukaryota; kingdom Viridiplantae; phylum Streptophyta; class Magnoliopsida; order Caryophyllales; family Droseraceae; genus Drosera; species Drosera spatulata. The sequence goes on along the minus strand of JAOVYX010015810.1, from coordinate 9,603 downwards.
TATCCAGAATACATGAGCGGTTGATGTTGAAGAGCAAAGCTTATAAATTTATCAACATTACTAGCAAGTTTCTCACTAAAGAACCCGTCGGCTAGTCATTGGTACATCCTAGATATATCATACCTCCATGATAAATCCTAGTCGTTGGTATATCCAAGATCTATCATACATGCATGATAAATCCGAAGAATTCATCACTCTGTCCACAAATAAGGTCAACATTTAGCTATCAAGTTCTAACTTTTTGTCAGATAGTTTTGATTTCATATATCCAAAGTTCACACTTCTAAAACCAACAATTAGCTATCAATATTTTTTTCTCAATTAAAACAAGTAAACTTTTTTTTTCCAATTAGCTATCACATATGCTAAACTAGACAATTTTTTTTTTCTATTAACTACAAATACAACCTATCAAACAAAATTTTTTCACTAACAAGCTTTACTATTTTTTAACTAACAAACTATGATAGTTTTTTCATAATCCGAGCTCTAATTTTTTTTTTCCACTATTAATTTTTCAATACTCCAGCAAATCGACAAATTAATCCAATCCAAAACCATAATCTAAAATAATCACCATCCTCAAATAATCGCCCCAAACCATCAATACTCCATCAACTTCACCATCCTCAAACAATCGCCTAAAATCATTCTAACTCTATCTCAATCAAACCATTTCCAAATGCCACAAACCAACCATTGTCTAACTCAACCATCACCCAAACTAACCAATTTCATCAAATCAACCATAATCAACCCAAATTCATCAACAAATCAAATCATCCAAGCAAATCATAGGTTAAATTAAAATTAAATTCAAATCAATTAGAGATGAGGTTTTAGAAATTATACATTCGGAACAAGGTTAGAGTTTGATGGTTGCGGGTTGCAGAATGGTTACGGGGTGGCCGCGGGGTGCTTTCCTACTCCCTCGTCGGCATTCGCTTGACCTTTCCAAAGCACCTCACCGGACTTCTCGTCGATGACAAGGATGGGGAAGGATGGAGAGGTGCGAGTTGCCGGTTGCTTGGGAGGAGGTTGTGGGATGGTGGTGGTGGTGTCGTTGGTGGGGAGGGGGGTCGTCGGTTGGTGGTGGGATAGGAATGGTGGTTATCGGTCGGTGTGGTGGGAGGTTTTGTGGTCGTCGCATGTTTTTGAGGGGGAAGACAAAGACGAAGTGAGCGGGGAGGAAATGAGATCTCGGTAGATAATAATAATTCAGCGATCGATTCCATAGCTAGATATAGTTTGTGAACGTTAATATCGCCGAATTAGCGACCGCTTTTAAATTCGATCGTTAAATATTTTAGCAACCGTTTATGCCTGTTTTTATGCAGCGACATCAACCAGGTGCACTCCTGAGCTACCATAGCTGATGCATGATATTCTGCATCTGTACTTGACAAAGACATTGTTGGTTGTTATTACTGTACCAAGAGATAACCTTTGTTCCAAGATTGAATAGATAGCCAGTAGTTGATCGACGAGTGTCATGATCTTCAACGTAATCAGCTTCACATAGCATAATCAATTGCAAATGACTTTCTTTGCTGTAAAGAATGCCAAAATCAAGAGTTTTAGTGCAAACTCTTAACCAAGATCCTTAATAGCAAACTCCTGTTTTAGTGCAACAAGGATAGTCCAGGGGAGCTCCAGGACTCCCTGTAAGAATGATATCATCTATATAGAGAAGCATCAATATAGTATAAGCTGGCGGATGATTGATGAATAGAGAAAACAGTATTCCCGACTGCTAGTAAAGTCAAGGTCAACGAGATAGGAACTCAAGCGCATAAACTAAGCATAGGGTGCTTGTTTAACCCCATATAAAGAGCGTTGTAGACGACAAACAAATGAGGGATATGCTGGATCGATGAATCCTTGTGGTTACTTCATGTATACAACCTTATTCAAATATGCATGGAGGAATGCATTTTTTACATCCAGTTGTCGGATTGTCCACCCACCTGTCATAGCCAAAGAAAGCATAGTATAAATAGTAACCAATTTGATTATCGGACCGAAGTGACCTGTAATCAATCCCTTCATGTTGATTAAAACCTTTCACCACAAGACGCGCTTTATAGTGATGCTGCTGTCAGAACAACGTTTGATTTTGAAAACCCATTTGACGCTTATTACATTATGGCAAGGCGATAAAGGGACAAATGTCTAGGTTCCGTTTTCAATCAAGGCATTATATTCCTTTGCCATCGCTTCTTGCCTGCGAGGGTCTGATTGTGCTTGTGAAAAGCAAGTGGGTTCGACCCCAGTAGCAGTTGCACTATAAGCCTTGGGGTTGCTAAGAATGTTGAAGCGACGAGGCGGGAGAGTGCCATCTCTTGAAGGAGTTGCAATTCCCGGGCGCCCAGGCAGTGGCACAATGGTAGGATTCTCAAGCACTGGGGACGACATAGATAAAGGAGAAGTAGTGGGAAACGAGGACAGTGTGAGACAAAGAAGGGCCAAAGCTCGATGAACGTGGCTGAGATGTCAAAGGAGGCTTAGGTTATATAGGACATGGGCGTGCAGTTGTTGTTGGGTCTTGTGAAAGTAATGGGCATGGAAGGTTGGGATAAAGAATAGAGAAAGTTGATGAGGCAGAGTTAGCTGGGATAGATGATGAAGGACATGGCTGTGAGTATAGGAACACAACTTCATTAAAGTAAACATGTCTAGAGAAGTAAGTATGACCCGTCTTTGGATCGAGACATCAATATCCAAGATAACCACTAGGATAACCAAAGAACACACAAGGAACGAAGCACGGTTACAGTTTGTAGTGATTATATAGACGAAGATATGGAAAACGAAGTGAACCAAAGACATGAAAGGTGGAATAATCAGGAGCCATGTTACGGAGAACTTCCCAGGGAGTGACACTTTTCAAGGTAGGCGTGGGCAATCAATTGAGAATATAAACGACCGTCTCGAAGAGCAAATTCAGTTTCAACAATGAGCCGATATTTGCACTCTACGTCCCCATTTTTTTTGTGGAGTAGGAGGACATGATAATCGATGCCAACTACCATGAGCAATCAGTTTAGATCGAAAATGATTCAATAAAAACTCTAGGGCACCACTACATAAAAGAAGGCAGTTTTCTGACAGAACCAAATTTGCCGTCGGAAAATTTCCTACTAATGAATTAGTTTTCGTCGTAAATATTATATTTCTGATGACTTTTGAGGTCCATCGGAAAGTTTTAACCTAATTTTGAATCTCGTCTTAGAAACAGATTGATTCTCATCACCTCACCACTAGCTTCTTCTTCCTCCCTCATCTGCTCGCCACCTCACCATCTCTGCTTGCCATTTCTCCTCCATTTCTCCTCCTCGCCACTTCTATAGTTTTGTGTTTTGATGTGAGATTTTGGATTTCGCTTGGGTTGTGGCTATAATTGGTGCTAAATTGCCTTGATTTGTGGGTGTAATTAATTGAAGGTATATCCAAAGTTTTCGACGGTGAGAGTGGTGGTGTCTGTCTATGGCGATGGGAGGTTTGGTATGAGCAATAGGAATCAGTGGTGGGAGGTTTGGTGTGAGCAACAAGGAGTGTCTCACCTCGCCATTTCTCGTCCAAGAATTCTCCGTGTTGCCTCGTCTCTCATTTCTATAGGTTTGTCTTTTGATGTGAGATTTTGGTTTTCTAATGGGTTGTGGCTGTAATTGGTGCTAAAGTGTCTACATTTGTGGGTGTATTTCACTCTTTTCATGCGATTCCGGCTCCGTGACACAGGGTCAATTACTGATGAACACCATTGCGACGAAGAACCTAATACAATGTTGAGAGCTCAAGCAATAATGTGTTTAAAGATTGTTGTGTACTTTATGTTTCAGTTGAATCTTGTTTACAGTGTTTCCGCAGAATAGCCAGAATTTGGATGATTTAACAAGAAAGAATATGATGGTCAAATTTCCTATGTTAAAGAATATGATTTAACAAGAAAGAAATATTGAAGATTAGGAGGGTTGTGATATGGTTTCTTGGTTATTCTAGTAATGGTTTTCATGGTTCTTTTTCATTTGTTTTTGGTTGTCTTGGATTTGGTTCTATTTTTATTTGTCATGTTGTCTATCGGTTTAGTTTTGGAAGAAGTGGGTGATGGAATCGTAGTTTTGTAGTCTTTGATGATGCTTGGAGTTATATCCTTTCTTCATGACTAGTATTGCTTGAGATAAGAACATAATCTCGCAAGTCGGATCGATGTCATTAGTTGATCATCGGTGTTAGTTGTTCGAATAGATAAACATTTGTTTGATGTTTTTGGTGATGCTTGATGTTATATCCTTCCTCGTCGAATCGTCACTGATGTGTGCATAAACACACATCATTTCTTTATTTTAAATGTTTGTTTTACTTCTCTTGTATTGTCTATTTTATGTTTTTAGCGTGTTTTTATCTTGGACTGTTGGTACTGCCGTGTTTTTATGTTTTTTGATAGATCGGCACGAAGTTTGGAACAAAAATGAAGAAAGATGAAGAAAATGGCAAACTCATGAGCTCAAAAGCTGAATTTCATGATTTATCATCGTTTCACGTGCCTCGAGAGTTGATAGAGCAAATTTTCACATTGATAAGCTAGATTAGCATGTTTAGAAGTGTTGTATAAGTTTTTAGAATTTTTGGACGTCATTTAGTATTTTTTGTATTAGTTTTAAGGTAAGCGGCACAGTGTCGCGTTCACTACAAGCTGGTGTTGCGGGCAGGCCTGTGGTAGCGGGCGACGCCATCTAGTCAAGTGCGCGATAGAATATTTTTAGCAGATATTCCATTTTTTAACTTGTCGTGGGCGTGACCTAATGTGTCGCGGCCGTGATTCACTCCTTGATGCAAGACATTGTTTTTCAACTGTCGGATCGATCTGGTCTTCACCTATGCCTATAAATACGTGTCCTAGGGTTCTTCTAATGAGAATATAGAGGAGAGAGAGCTTAGAGACTGCAGAGGCGATCAGAGGAAGAGCAGGGATTTTGATCAATATTTCAAAGAGATTTGATCCGTAACTCATTGTATAACTTTGGACATTAGTTTGGAACACGTACGATCGACTTGTAAGCCAAGTCATTGAATAGGTTTGAGTAGGAAATGATTGCATGCAGACAAGTACGATCGACTGATGAGGTTTAGAGTAAATGTCACTTACAATTTTCCTCATGGTTCAAAAACTATGTAACTATGATGATTTATGATCGTACTTGTAAGCCATAATGTACTTTACAGAAAGTGATCATCTTACTTACCAGAGGATGATTTTGACTTCCTTCGCAGGTTATACAGAATAATTTGTTTGACGATATAGTTAGAGCACTTACTCTTGGACCAAAGAAAAGAGTCCAATTATATGACCATTACTACATCAACAGGTTCAAATTTGATACTTTTGCATACGGACAGCATAAGGACACCATAAACTATGGTGTGTGCCTCAAGAGCGAAGGAGCAAGGGATTATCGGTTGGTATATAATGGGCCGAAGAGATCTTATGTCGTGATTCTATTTAAATGCAAGTGGTTTGATCCTCGTGCTCGGGGTATGAATGTGCATGCATCTTATAAGTTGGTTGAAATCAATAAGATGAAAACACTTCACTATTATGATCCCTTTGTCCTAGCATATCAAGTGCAATGGGTGACCAATACAACATACCCTAGGGCAAAAGGGGATCGCAAGGACTGGATGACTGTATTTAATATCAAGGCAAGAGTTTTGATAGATGCTCCAAATGATGACACAGATTTTCAAGACGATGTGAATGTCAAACCACCCTCTCTCTCTGAAATAGACATTGAAGAAGAGCCAATACTAGGCAGTGAAGATGAATCGGATGAGACTGAAGAAGCCGACGAGGAGATTTATGATAAACATGATGATGACGATGACGATGAGGATGATTGTAGTAACAAGGATTGAGGATAATTGTAGTATCTCGACCTTTTAGCTATGGATTGAGCTATAATATAATTGTAGGCGAATCCTTTTTATCACGTATTTGACTTCCCATACTGTTATCAAGTGTTTTTCTTCTTGTTAGACTATGTTGTTTTTCCCTTATTGTTATCAAGTGTTTTTCTTCCTGTTAGACTATGTTGTTATTCGCTTATTGTTATCAAGTGTTTTTCTTCCTGTTAGACTATGTTGGTTTTCGCTTATTGTTATCAAGTGTTTTTCTTCCTGTCAAATCCTTTGAGTAAGATCAAAGTAAATCAACAGTTAGATTATATGGAGTTTGTGTTTCGTGTTGCTGATGTAATACTTGGATATGATCTATGTGAAGTCGATATTGGAAATTCGCTTGTGATTGTCACTTACCCTTCTAAATACTAATCCTAAGCGACCTCGTTAAGGAAACAGAGCATGGAGATATCATAGAGATGATTAGCAATACTGTTAAGCAATGGATTCACATGTATCCCTCTCTTGTACCTAATACCTACAAATATGAAAAGCATGTCTCTCTTGCATAAACCAACTGCTGCTGCTTTTCTTCCTTCCTGTTTCGAAAATGCTTGGTCTTTAAGTTAAGGAGTACAATTTCATAACGACGCCAATCGAAACCATATCAGAAACTTATATCATGCTTTGTGGTAAGTCTTTCGGATGGACTGTGTTATTTCTAGAGATTAAGGTTGATTTCTTTGGAGTGATAAGTTCTACTTTAAACTAAAGTTGGCTTCCTGCGTGCATTGAGTTTCAAGTAGGTACGAATAAGCTCCTTAGATTGATTTTAAGTACCTGTTGCATTGTGAAGACTGAAAATATGACATACTTTTCTATATTTCTATCATATTTTTCTATACAGATGCCCTTGTAGAGAGGTAAGGGTAAGGAAGTTGTCAGGGCTATGAGTGACCATGGAGCTGGGCGATCGTCGACGCACAGGGATAGAGATAGCATTAGGGATCAGCGTTCTGTCCCTGTGGGCCGAGCTAGTCATTTTTCTCACTTGTCATCACGATTGCGAGACACTGACGAGACATGATGATGATCGTTTTGATGATACTGATGTTGATGCTGATGTTCCCGGGTTTCTAGATAACCCTATGAGAGGTTTTGTTCCATCTCATGGTGATGCATCTGTCCCAGTATATCCAAATGAGACAAAAAATTCGTATGCTCAGTTTGTTTTGTAGCCTGGTGCATTATGGTATATGTTTCATACAAAGATTCATTTCATTAACTTTATATTTTTCTACAGTAATAGGTTTTTTTTATCTTTTATATCTCTAATTACTGCAGGATCAATTGTTCAAAGATATCCAAATCTATTGGTAATCATATCAGAGCCTATTTCGATGGACCATACATGGAGGTGCCGTCGCACACCATTGATCGATGATGGGACGATTTTAAGGTATAATTTATTTTATTTATTTTTACTCATTTTATACCTAACTATTATTCTCCTAAATATACTAACGTAAAATATATGATATTTGTAGCGTGCTTATAGATGGGACTCATCTCACGCGGTTGTATTGAGACGAGAGTGGATACATCACTAAGCAGCAACCACGACTGGTGCATGATCTCTCTCTGGTGCCTTTGAGTCGTGCAGTTCCGTGGTGCAATATGAAAATTCGCACCCAGTTGCTTGCTAAACGCAACAATCTTGATTTTCAAGAAAAGTCAAGAAGAAATAGGGAAAACAGAAACAAGAGGCCTACCCTTCACTGTCAAGGATCCATCTCGACCACTGAGTTCAAGTTTAAGATGGTAAATTTCCTTTTTATAATGTTGTTTTAGTAGTTTCATTTTTATCTCATAAGTTATAAATTTTATTTCTCATTATTTGTCTATTTTTTTCAAGACTGTAAAGCTTGATCGGTAGCTTTCAGCACCCGAGATGTTTACTCGATCTCGTATGAAGAATCAAACCGGTGTTTCAGATGAGGGGTCTTCATTTGTTGATGGGAGAGCTAGGAAAATATCGGTAAGTATCTAATTCAATGTTTTTTGTGGTTTAGATTTGTAAATATCAAAAGATTTATTGATCTTGTTTTTCAGGAGAGTTATGCTGCTAGGCTAAGGGAGTATATGGAGGAGCATGGGATTCAAGACGCGAAGGATGTACCCTTAGATCTGCAGAATCAACTTTATCTTAATGTTGTTGGGTGGAGAAAAGGAACTGTGCTTGGATTGGGTTCAGATGTGAGTTTCTAAATACAGCTTTCAATTTGTTTAGTTATTGACATATCAAAATTTATTAATTTACAATTTTTGTTATTGTTCAATCGATTATAGGTGAGCACATATTACCAGAAACCACGATCTGGTTCTTCGATGATTACCAATGCCACCCTAACAGTGGAGTTGGAGCAGACAAAGCGTCTCCTTACCGAAACGAGAGATGAAATGCTATTTTGAAGGAACGAAGCACTTAGTGACAACAAAGGAATGATTTCATTGCTCCTCTCTTGCAGCAGAAGAATTATAAGGATTTTTTTGCACGTCTTGGCTTTACTCCTCCCCCTCCACCATCGCCGTCTTGTGGTCCTCTGTGTTGATTTTGAGACTTATGTAAGAATTATATATATTTTCTTGGCATTTCGGAAATGTGGACTACGTATGTATTTGATAATTGTACTTGTCTAGAACAATGAATGTTATGGGGATAAATATGCTCATGGAACAATATGAGTTTGGTTGTATTTAAAACTGGTTGGGACAATATGAGTTTGGGACAATAGAGAACTGTAAAATAGGTTCAATGTTGTAAAACAGGTTCTGCATTGAATTTTCGTTTTTAAATTTCCGACGGCAAAAGCAAATCCGTCGCAAACTTTTTTTTGAAAATGATACAATGTTTCCGACGGAAATGGTTTCCATCATAAATTTATGACGTATTCCGTCATAAATTTTCGACGGCTGTGTTATTTGTCACAAATATTTCCTGCGGATTCCAGTTTCTGTCAGAAAAGTTTGTAACGGAATTTACCATGTCGTCGGAAATTTGTGATGGAATAATGCTTTCCGTCGGAAATTTGCTTTTCTGATGGGGTATTTTCTGAGGGCTAATTTTCCGTCACAATTCCGTCGGAAACAATGTTTTTCGATGGAAAAAGCCTTTTTCGATGACTTTTTGCCGTCAGTAACCACCTGACTCCTTGTAGTGGTCTATCAATTTGAAGAAATTCAATTTTTGCACCTAAAATGTTTTTGACCTTAGCACGAAATTGCTTAAACGCTTTAGAAACATCAGAGCGACAAGCTAATAGATAGAACCAAGATAACTTTGAGAAATCATCAAGAAAGTGAATATAATAACGATGACCATCACTTGAAACAATTGAGGATGGCCCCCAAATGTCTACATGAATCAATTCAAGCGATCTCGTACTAGTTGACAAAAAAGCACTAAAAGGCATATGATGACATTTTCTTGTCACACAATCAATACATAAATTAGGGGCATTTTTATTTGAGACTGGAAGAGAACGAGGGACTAAACCAGAATGCACGGTAGAGAGAGCGGCATGCCCAAGTCGACGATGCCATGCGATCAAAGTTGGCGGTTGAGAGAAGTGATGTGGATGAAATCACACATCATTTTATCGTTCTAAACATTTGTTTTTATTCCCTTTGTATTGTCTAAATTGT
>JAOVYX010015809.1:0-26586 GCA_035668315.1 Drosera spatulata | reverse complement strand
ATTTGCTTAATGCTGAACTAGATATCTTTTCCTACACCTTGTTTCAGCAAGGCGCATGTCTAGGCCCCAAAACTCCTCGGCAGTTAGGTGCGCTTTGTGCCTTTCAGAAAACTGGCCTTGGTAAGTACGCATTTTTCTTCTATACAAGGATATCGTATTGAGTACAAGACGTGCGAATGAAAGCCAAGGTATTGACACACAAAAACAAATCGCTTTAGAAATAGGATGCGACCACACTACCACAGAGCAGAAAGTATAGAGAGAAAACCTCAACAAGGAAGATTCACTTACATGCACGATCAAAGGACACGACCAAGAACTTTGTATATCGTTATTTAATTTCAGATAAAACACTATATATAGTATAGATAAGCAAACAGTCTTATATTTTTGTACGGTGTCTAAACTCCAGAAAACGTGCAAGTCCTCATCTGGAACCTCGAAAAGATAATAATGACTCCACTGCCGGGCAGTCAAGAACTTGTTGGGACCACAAGAGAGACTATCACAGAAATATAATTTTAGTTTCATATTTCAACCGTACAGTAAGAAAAATCGCATTATTCTGTAAAGAAAGGCAACTTTTTAAGATAGTTATGAACAATAAAATAACATTAATTCATGTAAGATGGAGGAAATACAGCACACAAATGTACTGTTCAAGTAATAGTGCCATAACTTTAAAGAAGGAGAAACTACATCAAGTGGTTCACAAGGTTTCCTCTTCATACTTGTACTTCCAATTCATCATCTTCATATTTACCACCTAAGAACTTGAGATCACCTAGGGTCCCAAGATCGCAGCGTGCATTATCGACGACAAAGCTCCTTAATAAATTTATCCAATAACGATAATAACAAATCTGACTCACATATTTCAACTGCAAGTCAACAAAATTGTTCACCACCTTATGAGCCCCCCTAAAAAGCTTACTAAATAATACTTCCTCCACCTCATGAAAAAAACACAACATTTTACTCTTTAGATCGTCCTATAAAAAATGAAACATTTTCTTTTAGTAACATTTTCTCCAACAAACAGTATCAAATCATCCTTTCACTCTCACAATAACAACTTGTTTCTCAGTTATTATCTATATAAACCAATTATCTTCGTTAAAACTACCCAAAATTTCAACTACGAGAGCAACAACCAAGTGTTTCGTCTCAAGATAGAGTCTAAAAAAAAACGAGATTTACATAATCTTAATTTTACTTTTATTAAGTATAATATTGAGACTGCTTCTAAGTTATTGAAACTTTACCACGGACATAAAAACCAATCCCAATCAAACCGTCGATCTAACGCCTCGTATACCTTCAAGCTCTCAACAACACCAGGAACAACCTCATGCTCCAACCCCGCATACTCCCCCTCCGTATTCTCCCTAACCACCACAATATCCACTCCCCTATGCCTCGTCGTCAACCCCTCCATGTTCCTGCAATGCACCAGACTCGCAAACAGATCCAGCTCCTTCCTCATCGCGACATTCAACGAGCTCACACCTCCCCCGACGGGCGTGCTCAACCCGCCCTTGATGCACACCTTATTCCTTCTTATCGACTCGATCACGTCCCTCGGGACGGACGGCATGGTGTCGTGGACTTCGTGGGGTTCGAATATGATCGGGGCGTGTAGGGCGGAGAAGACGGAGACGACGGCGGAGGTGACTAGGGGGCCGATCCCGTCGCCTGGGATTAGGGTTACATGGCGGGGAGTCGAGGAGCCCGGCCGGGGCATGTAGGTGATGGAGCGGTGGGGTTGGGTGACGTGGTGGCGGAGGAGGGGAAGGAGGCGGCGGCGGTACATTGTGAGAGGACGGCGACGGGGTGGCGCGGAGGCGGCGATGAGGTAGTGGGGATGTGGTGATGACGGTGTGGAGGGTTGGGGAACTCTGTTGGGCTTCAGGCCCAGTTACTAAATGGTGTTGTACGCGGATGTATGTATCTGTATCATGTACACGTGGCTTGGTATGATGATCAAATGTTATACTCTCTCCATCTTATTCAAATCATATCGGTTCGATTCATCATGATAACTTATGTATGTGTTGAATTAATAAAGAATGATAATTTTGTTCTTATAAATGTATGAGATAAATGAATGAGGAAAAAAAAAGATAATGAGTGGATTGATGTGATAATATTCAAGTAGGGATAGTTTTGTATTAAAAAAATTAAAAAATAAGAAAAGATTATAATTTGAATGGAACGGGATAAAAAAAAGTGTTATAATTTAAATGTGACGGAGAGAATATATATTTGAGAAATAATCAAGTGAAATTGATTTAATGATAATTTGTTTTTTTCCTAATCGTGAAAACATCAGGAAAAAAATTTTATGTAAAAATTAGAATAATGTTTGTGTACATTATCCTTTTTTACATGAATGTCCTCCTCACATTTTATACTTGACAAAATTATATGGGTACGTTTTTTTTTTTTCTTGTTTGACAATTCGCTTATGTGAAATTCTATACTTGATCGATGGAGCGACTAACAAATTCAATAGGCATGTTTTATAACGACAAAACAGCCTTCTAATCTTAAGGTCAGAGATTCGATATTTAAGAGATTAGGAAACAACCTTTTTATATAAGATATAGGGAATGGATATATTTAGAGCTATACCCGAATCGAGTCGAGTCGAGTTTTTTCGAGTTCAATCTCGAACACTTGCTAGTTATCTCGAGTCGAACTCAATCACCAGTAAAAAAAAACTCAAACTCGAACCGAGTTTGAGTATTGTTTATCGAGTTTCGAAGTACAATAGTTTGTCAGATATTGAATTGAGTCAAATCCGAATCGAATCCAACCAATTTCATCTTATTAATCGATAAAACTATGTACCCATCATCTAAGATTCACATTCAAGTATCCATTTTAATAATTCAAATAAGGTATATTTAAACATCATGAAAAAAAGCTCATAATAGACTATAAAGGACCAAACAAATAGCATAATTTCTCAATAAATAGTACCATCAAGGCATCGGAACAGACTACAGAGGACCGAGCACAATACAGATAGAACAAAAGATCTTTTTATACTCTAAATCCGTATCGAGATCGACTCGACTATCGGGTTCGACTCTGAGTATTTCGCGAACTACGCTGTTCGGGTACAGGACTCAATACATTCCTTTACTTTCAGTTATGTTCTATAGCGGCAATTGTATTGAAGGGAGTAAAACGGAACATTCCTAATATATACTAAAGGAGAATGGTTCTCCCGCTTGACATGAATAGTATAATTCCTAAAAAAAAATTATGTTTTCTTATTTATAGGTTTGCCACACTAGGTGTCATCCTGCTCCAGTCTCCGACAGTTCCTTCGTGCATGTAGTTTTGTCACTTTGAGAGAATTATTCATAAGGCCACCTTTTTAATCTTTTTTACTCAAAACACAACCAATTATTTTTTATTAGGTAGAAGGCACTATATAAATTTCATAAGGATTTTTCACATATTTGTCCATCATTAAAAGAAAGAGATAAAATCTTTCACAAAAAAAAATAAAAAATACAAAGATACAACAATTTTACAAATGAGTACAATTCTAATAATTTGATGACATACACCATAATAATTCCTTATATTCAGGAGTACACCAAAACTTACACAGACGTATAACTTTCTCGCATCACAAATCATCACCCCTAACCGGTCAACTTCATCCCCGGTCGCGAGTTATACCCGCGAGTTATTTCACTCCCTCGTCTCCTTGTCTCCTTTCAGTTGTACTCGTACGTGTTGGTCGTGAGTTGTATCCGACCATCTTTGTCTTTGACCGTGAGTTCCACCCGCGAGTTGTTTCACTCTCTCGCCGCTTCATCACCCACCGTCACCCTATCTTCAAACGGTGACGGAGTTTGAAGACGATAACGATGCGATGAAGCTTGAAGACGACGAAGGAGGCAATGACGGACTCGAAGGCGGTGACCACGATGGCGGACTTGAAGGGCCGCCTCACCACCCACCATCACTCTATCTCTAAACTGACGACGGAGTTCAAAGGCGACGACGACACGACGAAGCTTAAAGGCGACGACGACAACGGCGTCGAACTCGAAGACGGAGACGACAACGATGATAAACTCAAAAGCGATGACGATGACGGAGCTGGACGATGGTTGAGAACTTTTTTGGATGACATATGCGGCGTGTTCCAAGTCGATAGAGCCGGCGCTGGGGATGGACAATGTGGGAGGGATTTAAGGTTTTTTTAGATGTATTTATTGAAAGAGACGAGGGTAAAATTTGTATTGATTTTTTGAAATTTGAATAGTGGCTTTCTATGTGATAAAGATTAATTGATTGCTTTGTGAGTAAAAACGATTGAAAAAGTAGCCTTATTTTTAATTATCTCTTTTTATGTTTCGAATCAAACTCTGAGTATAGGATCCAAAAGATTTCGTAAAATTTAATTTCACGATAATTAACGTGAATAATAAATTATCGAATGTTACGTGGTAAGACGAGTAAAACGAGGATCCTTCATCGTTATTAAGAGAAAGTGATCATTTTGATTTGAAATTTTAATGAAAAATTCTGGACTCTTTCATAAATTCTGATATTAATATATGTTAAATTTTCATATGTCTAATTTCTAATAATGTTAATAAATTATAATTCGGAGTTGTGAATCTTAAGATATAAATTAAAACGTACGGATATATCAACCCATAAAAATCTGATCACATAGATAACTTCGTGGCTTGATATGAAATTATATAGTAGGTTTTGAAAGATAAGCCTTATATCATTGGAAAGATATAAAAGTCTACTTTTCAAAACAGTTTACCAATAATTATGTAGAATTGTATGTAGAGGGTTATAAGTTAATTAGTGAAATAAAATCAAACTGTCCGAACTACCAGAAAATATAAATTTAAATTAATTAATTGTTATTATTGGTAAGGTTTTATGATGGAAGCTTTAATTCATTGGAATGATTATAGAGTTTAGTTTATGTAGAATTTTATGAAATAATTTTTGGAGTTGTATACGAGAAGTTATAGATTTAAATACGTCGAAAGGTCATTTTGGACAGAATCTAGGACACCTGTTCCAGAGGTCAAGAAGCTCGTTCCAGAGGTCGGAACGTTCGTTGTAGAGACCAGGACGCTTGTTCCAGAAATCGAGACACCTGTTCCAGAGGTCGGAATATCCGTCCCAAAGATTGGGATGCCATCTTAGAACCTTCTGGATCGATAATGATCATTTTGACCCCAAAACAACTGTAAACTTTCACAAATAACACTATTGATATTCAATTTAAAAATCATCGTCATGGACAATCAAAATAAGTATCAAAGGATTGTATAAATCTCGACATCACCTCATAATATTAATATGACGGTTTTTCTCGAAGTACGAACAAATATGTTTAATTCCGTAACGCGAACAAACAAATATATTAATATGTGAATCCTATTATGGTATATGATATGGAGACTTCCCTCGTTTTGACATAAAGGACAAGTTGAGCGTGTGTGTGAGGAAGTTCCAATAAGAAGATAATGTTTTGATTTATTGTGTTTGTCGATGCATATTATTATACTGTGAGTATAATAATATGCATTGAAATCTTTGTACGTAGTCACTAAATGTGACTAACGTAAAATATTGACTGCAACTGCTGTGTGTTGTAATAAGATGATGTGTGTGTTTGTATTATGCTTTGATTATCGGTATAAAGAGGATACGTGAGTAAAAGGAGTGTAAATCCATAATTGGTGAGATAACTCTGTAATATAAAACACAAAGAGCGTTGTGTCTGTCGTTTGTGTTATACAGTGACTTGATGATGACATTCTTTCATCGATCCTGTGAAGTCGTTTTGGTATGAGGAAAAACTCACTGCAGGAGACCATGGGTTCCGGTTTGATTGATTCCCTTTCGCAGATATCCTTTTTGATAAAGCTGAATAAAGCTTGATAAGTTAAAATTGAATAACTCTCGTCAACGACACAATTATAACACTAAGGGATATCTATTGTCTGCCATCACTGTGTTTTTAAAATGATAATTGTGAATGTCAGATTGGTATGGAAGTTCCTAAGTGTTGGAACAAAGGATTTAAGTGGTCATTTTTTCCTTTTTTTTCTTACTTTTTTCTCTCGTGTAATCCCTGATAATGAGACCAACACATTATTGAGCTTATATGGCTCACAATTACTATTTTTCCGTGTTTTTCTCTTCTCTGTGTTTTCAGAAACAAGAGACGACGGACAGGTGTGATATAGTTTATGGTGGTAATATGCATTTACTATAATGTAATTATTGACTAAATAAAATATGTAATAAATAAGGAGTTTTCATTATATTAGATAACATCATTGGTTTATGTATAAGTGAATTTAACTTATTTTTATACCTAAATTGATTAAGTAATTTTGTCTAACTGGGGTGTTAGAACTTGGTGACGATGACGTCATTTGTAGAATATATATTAATATGATATGAAAAATTGGAATGTTACACTAAGGTTTACTTAAAATATATTTGATCAATTAAAAAAAACTCTTCTAACATGATTTTGTTGCTTTGGGTTGCTTAGCCTTTGCATTGAAGAAAATTTAAATCCAAAATTAGTAGCATGCATAATTCAATTTTTTTAGTATGGTTCGTCTTATATAAAAAGTGTAAATTATTAATAGTTCTTATTTTTGAAATTTATTTATAAAGAAGTCATACCTAATTTATTAATTATCATTTGATCCTATTTGGTTTTATTTTAGGAATGTTTTGTGATCTTGAAGTCTTTTTATAATAGGGTATGATCAATTAGTAAATATTTTATATTTTGATAATTAATAGGCAATTTTCTCAAATAAAAATGATCATGGTATATTGTGCACAATTACTAAAAAATAATACTGTATTTATTAATTTTTTTAATCTTTTTTATATCTCCATGTTATACTATACATTGTTGTTATGAATTTTCAAATATATAAGTCATGCACCATCGCAAAATAAACGCAAAGTCGATTTTATTTATTTACTATCCACCGCACGCATTTTAAGAAATTTTTTTAGTCTTTGTGAAGTAAGAAATTACATTATTGATTCCAAATTAAAGTACATAACTTAAACTATTATTAGTGTTATACGTTAATACTTCGATAAATTATGTTCGTTCATTCTACGATGCGAGTTAAACTTTTCATCAATAAATATACAAAATCAAAATATTACCTTTATATTGAAACGCATGAATTATAATTGCCCTTGAAAAAGTTTTTTTTTCCTTTGTCGTTTCACTGAGGCTTGCATTGAGTGTTAATATTATTATTTTCTTTCAAGTTTGCTATATTTATTAATCCTGTCATAAGAATGCATATATGAGATATTTTGTTTGTCTCAATTTATTTACAACATAAAACCAGGTGCACGTATCGAGCCAAAATTTAGCTCGCAATTGCGGACAAATAAAACATCATTTTTCACAAGTTTACGTGAAATCCTAATAATAGTTTTAAGTGGTACTTCCTTCGTTTCATTTTATAAACAATATTTTTTATTCGGGTCGTCCCAAAATATAATCAATATATTATATTTAATAACATTTTAATATAGAAGATACCAAAACAAATCACTATCTGTTACACCTACTTCCTCCTGCTCTTTTATTTTTTCTCATAAACCCCACTTATATCCCCCCATCATTAAAAAATATTCTTTTTTTGTCAAATTTCATAAAAATTAAACACACATATAAATCCGTATATCGAATCAAATTATTCTTTATATTCTGAGACGGAGGTGGTATATTTTAATCCAAGGTTATTGGCAAAAATTTGTTACATGATTAGGAAGAAAAACCAATGTTCTCCAAATATGCATGGAGTAATACAAATGTCAAATCGTTGTAAGTAAGTTGAGGGGAAAAAAAAAGAAAATATAAAAGTTTTGTTGCAACTACCATCAATGAAATAATAACATTGAACATTGTTGAAAATAATCTCCAATGCTTTTTCTCTCTGTGCAAAGCTCGGGGTTCTCCTTGTCATAACCTAAAATAGAAAAGAAAAAGAAAAGAACGGAGCATCATAAGAAAGGTGAACAGTTGTCCTGCTTAGACATGTTGATATCTAGCATCAACAAATAGGATACTTTCACATGCTCTGGAACAGTCCCTGAATGTCTCCATAACACAAATTATCACCTCATTGCTTTTAAAAATGGTCAAAATCAAAATCAAAATGGAAACCCTAACAAAAAACACTTCAATTTTGTCACCAGAGAAAACAGAGAACCTCTTCTTTCAACTTCCCATATCCGTTTAGAAAAACACCATACCAAGCTGTTCCAATTCATTTTCTGGAACAATGAAAATGGAGCAGAAGTCACAACCATACTAACCACGTCCAAAATCGTTGGACTCATAGACGAACGTGAAAGTGTAAAGGGGAAATGAAATCTTTCGATCGAAGACGCACTCCAGCCAGCTAACTCAAACAACGGTATTGAACGCTCATAGTCCCTAACGACGGACCTGTATGATACGATCACGCTAGAAAAAAATAAAATAAAAAAATGCTAAAGTCTGCACGAGAGGCTATACTCTCTGTGTCCCAAAAAATTATTCTCTTTTTCATTTAAATTATAACGATTTAATCCAATACGATAATTATATGTGTTGAATTAATAAGAAATGATAATTTGTCCTTATAAATATGTGAGATAAATAAATAAGGAAAAGAGGAAAAAAATGATGATGATGAATTGATATAATATAAAATAGAGATATTTTAATATTTTTGTGTAAAAAACCATTAAATATAAAAAAATATAATTTGAACGAAAAATCTAAAAAAATATATTATAATTTAAATAGATCAGAGAGAACAACACTTATTAAATTGAAAAATCTTAACTAAATTACAACATTATCCTATTTAAAAACTTTTTTCCTACAAAAATATCAAAACAAAAGAAAATTAATCTTTATAATAAAAAATAACAGACATAAATTATCGTGTCATTTTAATTCTTTTGTAACATAGGAATATAATTTAGCTACAAGACAAATGCCTCAAGAGCATGATCAATACAAAATATCTACGTGCCAAAGGTCCCAAAAATTAGTAACACTTAGTTATGTCCTCAAAACCCTTATCTGCATGTTAATAAACCATACAGATACTCCACCAACATCAACAACCAGAACGTAACGAACCAGACAGTGGAATATCATCTTGCACTTCCGTCTTCCAAGTGACCGCAGGTTCCGGACGAATCCAATCCAAGGTTGAAGGTTTTCCAGTAAACTCCTCGTGTTGCTTCAAAACTCAACTGATTAGTCCTTGGTGACCCATCTGCGCCCGTGGACCTGGAAGCCGCTATAGCTTTGATCACTGCTGCTCTCGCCTCCACTTTCTCCGCTAGTGTATCCAGACTTCTTGCGGTGCCTTCTTCCCCTGGAAGCTCCGCTGTCACTCATGCTGCCGTTCAAGAGGGGATCATCTATTCCACGGATCACCCTCCTGGCAGGAGATGAAGTTGATATGGAGCTGTCATCTTTTGGTCTTCTCTTGTCACGCTTCTTCATGTTCTGGGAGATCTTGTGTAGTTTCTCGTTGAACTTGGTGAGACCCTTCTCCATTGGCTCCACCGCCTGGTTAACTGTGAACTTCACATCCTTCATAATCTGATAATAGCACAGGCAACACATTCTATTTTAGCATAGGCAACACATCAGTAAAAGCATGCTCATGATTAGCAAGAAAGGGTACTCACATATCCACTGCCGCCAACAACTATATCCCGAACACTTGCCCCAAGCGTCATATTGCTCTTAACATCCAAATCCGGCTGAGGAAGACGAAGCTTAGTCGGGCGTTCACTATCCCTCACCTCATCAGGATCAAGTGGACATTCAGCTGCTACATAGTCTCCAAGAACTGCGACTGTTCCCGTAATCCGTTCTCCCATTAACTCATACGGCTTTGCAGGAAATACAAAAAGGTGAACTGTTGCAGCAATGCCCATCTGCGCTGATCAGATACAGACTTGTTAAACTACAGCATGTTGATGAGAGCATGATAAAAATCGGAAAAATATAAACCATGAATCTGTCACCAAAAAAAAAAAAAAAAAAGTTCAAAATAACCAATTATAGGAATATACAGAAAAATTGCCAAAGCATTTCGCAAAAGTTATGATGCTATGCTGCTCATGAGAACTTCAAGGATCGTGTAATTACCTCTATACAAATAATGAAGTCTTGGACAGTCGACTTGAACTGCAAAGCCTGAGCTAACGGGCTTTTAAACAATCCAACATCATACAAAAGAGCAATCGCTACACCTTGCCACCAGGTAAGAAATACGATGGATTTGAATGTCAGAAATTTGGGAAGTGGTTTTATGTGCTGCAATTCATCCTTCGTTACGGCATAAAATTGCACCAGGCAATACAAAGCCCATGATTGACTAAAATTCAGGATAACTGCAATGTATGGATACCTACAAAAAAAAAAACAGGTGAAAGGAAAGCAAGTCATACATGTTCTCGTATAGGAAAATTTTCCGATACCCACAACATCTCGTATAGGAGAAACAAAAAGGACTGTCTATCAACATCAGAATATAGATATGAGCAATATTTCGGTCATCTTTTTTTTCTTCTCCATATGTTGATCATCTGAAACGGAAACTCTAACAAAGTGTCAATAGGTATTTACCCACAAGTCCATTTGAAGTCCCCTTCACAATATACACCGAAGGCTTCAAGGATTACAGCCATTATAGCTGACAACGATTTAATAAGCATCTGCAAGTAAAAATAAAACAAAATAAATGTTTACTCTTTCTGAAGCAAAAGGAACATAAGCATGTAGACTGAAGTGGGCTTACGAACATACATACTGTACAATTCCGATTTTGATGACTTGGTACAACCACTGGCCAAGCTTCCACGGTTTGAAACAATAATTCATGGGAAAGGGATGCTTTATCACTCCCTTCTCCGAACTGTGCTCCAAAAGAGGGTCCTTTGAAGCAGATCGGCCTTGTCTTTCCATGAATTCAATGGTTCTTTCTTCACCGCCTGGATTTTAGGGCACAATTTATCAACAACAGCTACTCAGGCATCCGCTCACAGTTATACTCGTACATCCGTTATAAAAAGAAAATAAACCTCATGGAGACAAGCAATGGACAAATACATATATTCAATCACCTGGCATTATGCGTAAATGTACACCCGAATGGATGAAGGAAACAGAATTAGGTGGAAAAAAGAAATGGTGTAACTATTACAAACAATAGGCAACAGATATGCAGGAAAGGGAACTCATAAAGGACTACAAAAATACACAAATTACTACTTCGTGAAGGATTTTACTTAAAAATAAATAGAAAGGGACCAAGAGAGACATACCCAAGCAAGCGACAAGATATCTCCCAAAACAATACATGGCAAATGATTCATAGCAATCACGTAGTATTTCAATATCAACACTGATAGACGGATGCACCAACGAAACAAACTGCAGGAAGCAGTAATGTGTTAGAAAAAGGATAAATAAGTCACATAAATGATATGAGAACTGCACTTCTGATAAGATATATATATATATACAGTAATGCAGAAGTCCGACAACTTTTTCGTCAGGTTTCTCTATTTCTTTCGTTACTTCTGTTTACAAATTCACCAGGTGAAATGTCATATGTGATAATTCCCATAAATACATTGGAAAACAGGGATTCATAAGAATAACAAGCCAGAGCTTCTAGAAGCTTAATGATTTCAATTCAGATTTCAGCAAGAGAGACCCTCGGTATAATTTAGGATAGCATGGAATAAGCATTACAAGTAGTAGAGTCTTACAGATTCAATTGCATAGCATGGAACCATCAAGATGACGCCAATCAAAAACTTTTGCTCCTGGTGACCAACATTATACACAGAAAAAAAAGTCAAAACCAGATAAAACCAAAAGACTATTGATTTAATACAACCTAAGCAAAATTGTAATGAACAGAAACTGCAGCTTAAACAAAAATAGTATACCTCGGGATTCTTGTATGCAGCAAGATGCTCAAACAGAAGGTAGAATGAAAGAGCGAGCGTCAAAATCACGAACGCACCAGCAGTAACAGCTGCCCAAATAGGCGCTGAGTAATCGGAACTTAGACCATATATATAATCGCTTATCCTCATCAGGTACATCAAATTCTAGCTGATCAGAACCTCCAACTCCAAACACATCCAGCATGACGATAAACACTGCATCCGAAATCCCTCTTCCATTCATGTCATCTTCATCTTACCACAGCAAAGAACCTATAACAATACCCAACAAATGCAAAAGGAGTAAGCACCACACACATTCAAAACCATACAAGTCATTTCCCCATTCATCAAACACTCGAAATTGAGCTGCACAGTTATCGACTTTCCCACTAATCAAAATAAAATGGAACCTTCATCAAATGCTAATTTCTCCTCATTGCACAAACTCAAACAGCAACTACACCCATTATCAGTGATCAAATAACCAGCAACAAAAATGCATTCAAAACCAAAGGAGAAATTTCCCCATTGACCAGACACTCAAAATCAAGCTGCCCACTAAGCAGAATCAACTAATCCAACGAAATAAAACCTTGATCAAACACTAAATCCATCAATCTCCTCATTCCACATACTCAAAAACACAAACACAACAACACCAAAAAAACAAAAAACACCAAAAATTCAAATACCCACAACCAAAAATGCACTCAAAACCAAAGAGCACACTTTCCCCTTTCACCAGACACTCAAAATCAAGCTACCCAATTTGGAACCAATCCAATTCAATCACTTGATCAATAAAACAAAACCATTAATCCAAAAAGTTACTTGATCGATGAGAGGCGTGTTGAAGTTGCAATTTGGAGTGGAGAGTGGGAAACCCAAGAGCGAAACCTAGATGAAAAAGGAGTTATCCTGATACGGCCGATTCACGATTTGTCCAGGAGAAGTAGAAAATTGGACGGAAAAGGTACAATTTGGTGGTGACAGGGTTGTTTTCGAATGGTCAAGTCTTGGTAATTCGAGAAATTGGAGGAAGGAATCTGGGAGTATTTGGTTCAATGAAATTATGAAATTTAATATTTTTTTTATAAATTAAATTGTGAAATTTGATTTTAAGTTAGTTTAATTTTTTTTATGTCGATAAGAAAAAAAAAACCAACATCAAAATAGATGTCATTATAATTTATTTGAAATCGATATAGTATCATTTTTTTTTTCAAAGGTAAATCCATATCATCCTTATAAAAAAAAAATTGAAAATCAATATCATAAATGTTTTTTTTTTAAATCAATCGATATCATAAATGTTAATATATGAAAATATCGTCATTAAGTAATCAATTGGCTATCCTTTTATCCGAATAAACTATTTCAGTGTATTTTTTATGATTTTTTTGATATGAAGATTGATTATGTCTTTTTCTTTTGATTAATATACATAAATAAATAAACGATCTATACGGATATTTAATGAGAATATAGAAATGATAATGATATGAATAGCAAATTAAAATTTCAAACAACAGAATTTTAAAAGATGGTAATCTTGTTTATAGTGAATATAATATTTCTTAACACTTTTTTTTTTTCTCAGAGTAAAAAGTGCTTCTCTCTCCATTTTTATTGTGTGTGTGGGACCATCGTTGACAAGACAATGATACCATTCTCACAAGACTGCTTCAGCCAATGGCACAATGGACCATTGTTGGAGTAACTTGTATTCGCAGTTGACAAAAGAGCAAGTCCCAAGTGGCACAAAATGTTCTGGGAAGATTAGATAGTTGTTCAAATCTTATGTTATGCAACAATTCTATAAGCATAGAAGAATATAATTTTCACGTTTTAAAACAGATGAAACTATCATTTAATAAATCCTTTCATATTATCATAAAATGAAATTTAGATTGTATGCAATACGATTCTACGATGAAAGCTAAATTTTAGTGTTATCATATAACAATAAAATTGTGCGTATAATTATTGAAACTTCATTAATTAAACACAAATAATTAATTAAACACAAATAAGCTCTGAGTGATCATTTTGAGATGAGATCAATATTATTTGTACATAGAATGAACTATAACAACCCAAATTCTACAATATTCCCTGCTTCGAATTTTCAACAATGATTTGTAGTAATAATCTTCCAGGTGCAATGTATAAGGCTATAAGATATTTTCTCCAATGAATTATGAAATATTGTCTTGATATGAATATTAAAAAATTATTTGATTTTATGTCATTTACTCAAAATTTTTTGTAATTTTGAAGGAATAATTAGGTGAACTATGAATGGATAATATAAGAAATAAGAAAAAGAAAAAATTAGATATGTGAGTGAATAGAAAGAAAAAATAATAATAATAAAGATAAATGATATAAAATAAAAATAATATTGATATTTTAATATTAAAATCTTTTTAAATTAAAAGATATTATAATTTATTTGGGATATTTATTTTTAAGAATGTATCATCAGTTCATCGAGAGAGAGAGAGAGAGTAATGTTTGGGAGTCAGGGCTCACCTGACAACGGTGGGATTCCGGCGTTGGAGCCAATCTCATGATGGGGAAAAGGGGTCGACTAAGGAAAGTGATGATGAGCAAGGGTACTCAGATAGCAGAGGATGATGATAGAGTTGCGATGACGTGAGAGGGTTGAGTGATGAAAAGGGACCAAAGTCGTTAGTGAGGGATTATGGAGTTCAAACTGTTGAGGTCGAGGAATTGGGGACTGAGAGAAAACCGACGTCGAAGTTGACTTCTCTTCTTCGATGGGTGGATATCGTTGAGGGTAGAAATAGGAGTGGGGATGATGAGACCTTGTCTGCTGAATCTCATGGTAATCGATCCAAGGAACAAGGTATTCGCCTTGACTATGTTGAAATAGAGCATGAGAAACTGGTGATTTCTTAGAATGATGTGGTAGATGAACGTAGGTATTGGCAAAATGCTTTGATTGGCTGTCGTGGGGGATAGGGTTCCGCTTGGTGCCATGAAGGGTTATGTTGAACAACAATGGAGGCGAATAGCTTGTCCTGAGATTTTGTTACATGAAGCTGGGTATTTTATTTTCAGATTTGCAAACTTGGATGATTTGAAGAGGATTCTGGAGTGCAACTGGTTCTTTAGTTCTAGACCATTGTTGCTTAAACAATGACAGCCTAACTTTAGATTTGATGATGATGATGTTCTTGAAAGAGTCCCGACATGGATTCACTTCCCGGAGTTGGATTTACAATACTGGGGGAAGACTGCTCTGCAAAAAATAGCTAGCAGAGTGGGGAGATCTCTTCATACGGATATGCAGACTACTATTAAAGGTAGAGTCTCGTACCCTAGAGTTTTGGTGAGGTGCATATGAAAAAGGACTTGGTGGAGATGGTACAATTTACAGGTCCTGAGGGTGATAAAGTGCAGCAAGAGGTTCTGTTTGAATGGAAGCCAGTTAGATGTTTGAATGTAGCAAGTGGGGACATAAGACAGAGGAGTGCTGGACGAGGATGAAGCCCCATCAGGTATGGGTATCTACGAAGGAGACTAAGGTTATAGGGGAGAAGAAGAAGAAAGTACAGACACCTGTGAAGACTGATGTCCCTTCTAATGCTGATGCTGCGAAATCTGATCTGGAGTGGACTGTAGTTCACAGGAAAAAAGAAAAAGACCCTGCGGTTTGTGAGAAGACAGTGTCAGATGCCTTATTGTCGTTATCAGATAAGAAAGGATCTGGAGATCAAGAGGTTACTAAGCAACTGGTGTAGTTATTATTGGTTGCTCCTCCTGCGGGGATCCATCATCATGATTTCTGCTTGAAACATCCGTGGTATGAATAAGTCTGTCAGGCATTTTATTAAGTTGAATTAGTCAAAGTTATGGGTTTGGTTGAAACTAGGGTAAATACGAATCATATGAGTAAGATTTTTACATCTTGGTTTAAATAAGGGGGGTTGATGAATAATTACTACAATGCTAGAAATGGTAGAATTTGGATGTGTTGGGATAAAGAGCTTTTTGATGTGAAGTGTGTGGAGGGGAGTGACCAAATGCTGCATTGTGAAGTGCTATCACTTGATGATAAATTTCATGTTGCGGTTACCTTCATTTATGCCTGGAACACTAGAGCACAGAGAAGTAAGCTATGGGAGTCCTTGCACGTGGTTAGAGACAAATGTGATTTGCCTTGGTTGATGCTTGGGGACTTCAATGTCTTTATTAAAGAAGATGAAAAGATTGGATATGAGGGTATTACTTCTGAACCTTGTGATGAAATGGGAAGTTGTTTGCTGAGTTGTGGCCTTGAGGATATGAATGCAATGGGTTGTTTCTACACATGGTGCAACAATCAAGACCTCTCCTCATGGATGTGGATTAAATTATACAGAGTGCTGTGTGATCAGAAGTGGATGGATAGCTTTCGAAGTGTGGCTCAATTCTTAGAGGCAGGGGTATCGGACCATTCTCCTGTGGTTGTTAAGTTATTGAACAGGCAGAATAATCTAGCTCCTTTCAGATTTGTCAATGCCTGGTGTAGACATCCTCATTTCCTTGCTGTGGTCCAAAAGGATGGGATGTTACTTTTAATTACAGCTCTATGTTCCAGGTAGTTCAGAAGTTAAAGAGCATGAATAGGGCTCTCTAAGAAATTCATCAGAATGAGTTCTCTGATTTATCTCTAAGGGTTACGGAAGCTGAAGCAGTCATGCTTTATAAGCAAGGGAGACTTAGGGAGTGTTATTCAGATCAGTCCAGAGAAGAGCCAGGGATGTTATCAACCGTTATAAGAAACTGCTGGAGCGAGAGGATAGCTACCTAAAGCAACTAAATAAAGATCATTGGTTTGCTTCGATGGATAGGAATACTAGATATTTCTACAATGTGTTGAAAGGTAGAAAGGCTAAAAGACAGATCATAGGGGTCCAAAATCAAAAGGGTGAGCTTTATAAATGAAGAAAATCTAGTCAAGGAGGAATTCCTTCGTTCCTTTCAGTCTTTCCTTGGGTCTAATGAAGGTTATCAATTAAGGATTGATGAATCTGTTATTCAAGAAGGGTGTGTCCTCTCTGATGTTCAACAAGTGGGATTGATAACTGAGTTCGATGAACAGGAAGTCAAGGCTGCTTTGTGGGGCATTGATGATGACAACGCCCCCGAAGCTGATGGGTTCACAGCTGCTTTCTTTAAAAAGGGTTGGTCTATTATGCAGCACTTGATTTGTAAGGCTATCAAGTAATTCACAGTAACATGCTTGCTGAGCTAACTTCACAGTTATTCATTTAATTCCTAAGTGAGAAAATTCTTCTACTCCAGCGGAGTATAGACCAATCTCTTGTTGCTCGATCCTCTACAAGATCATTTCTAAAATAATCTGTAAGAGATTGCAGGAAGTCTTGTCTTCCTTGATGAGTAATGCACAAAGTGTGTTTGTTGAGGGGAGATTGATTGTGGATAATATCATACTTTGTCAAGAGCTTATATGTGGATATGAGAGGAAACATGTTTCCCCACGATGTATGATGAACCTTGGTATAAGAAAAGCTTATGATTCAATTCAGTGGGCTTTTTTACAAAAGCTATTATTGCTGTATGGTATACTAGAATTGATGATAGCAGAATAATGTCATGTGTAAGCTCTGTTAGTTACATGCTTGAGACAAATGGAGGTTTGACTGACAGGTTTAAAGGTAGAAGAGGTTTGAGGCAAGGAGATCCACTATCTTTGTATTTATTTGTGCTAGTGATGGAGTACTTGGGAAGAAGGCTTAGGAGAATGGAAAAACAACAGCTCTTTCTTTTTCATCCTAAATGCAAACGGCTCAATATCATTGAATTATGTTTTGCTGATGATCTGATGATTTTCAGTAAAACTGATGTGACCTTTATTGAATTGATCAAAGCTAAAGTGAATGAGTTTGGCCTGGAGAATGACTTACATATTAACATGGCTAAAAGCTTTATGTTCATAGCAGGTGTCAGTCAGGAATGCAAGAAGAAAATGTTGGAGACCATGGAAATTTCAGAAGGGAGATTACCAGTAAGGTATCTAGGAGTACCTTTGGCAGCTCAATGTCTTAATACTAAGATGTATAGAGGGCTAGTTGATAAGGTCACGCAGAGGATAACAAGCTGGAGTGCTCGTTTCTTGAGTTATGCTGGCAGGCTGCAGTTGATTAGGAGTATCCTGATGTCTACTCATCAGTATTCGGCACAAATTCTTATTACACCTGCAGGGGTGATTGATGACATTGAAAGGGGATGTAGAAGTTTCCTATGGACGGGGAATGCTTTGAGCTCTCAACGTGCTTTAGTTGCAGGTCTGAAGTTTGTAGAGATAAGAAGGAAGTGGGTCTAGGACTCAAGCTCATTAGTGAGTGGAACATTGCTTTTTTATTTAAAAGTATATGGGCCATTAAAATGAAGTGTGATCGGTTGTGGATAAAGTGGGTGACTGAGTACTATTTAAAGCGGTGTGATGTATGGAATGCTGTTCGAAAACCTGGTCTGGGGTGGATTTGGTCTTTTATTTTGAAGGTGAGGGATACCATGATTGAAGGTGGGATGTGGCAGAAGATTGATGGGTGGAGGTTGCAGGGGTATACGGTTAGGAAAGGTTATGATCTTCTGGTTGATCATGGATCTTTGGTTGAATGGCGAGGTTTGATTTGGCACAAGCATATTCATCCTCGCTTTGCTTTCATCTCGTGGTTGGTCCTCAAGGGGAGAATAAGAACAAGAGAGTGGTTGTATAAACATAATCTCACTGAAGAAGATGATTGCCCCTTTTGCTCCAATGGGGTTGAGGACATCAATCATCTTTTCTTCGAATGTGCATTGACTCGTGAGGTTGTGTTAGAGGTGATGGAAAAGATGAAACTGAAGTCCAGAGCTTGTAGTTTCGAGCAATGGTGGAAATGGGCTATAAGGGTTAGTCGTGGAAAGAATGGCAAAGCTGTTGCAAGAAGGAAGCTAGTGGCTGTGATAATATACGAGATTTAGAGACTAAGGAACTGTAGGGTGTTTCGTGGTGAAGTGCTCCAGCTGCAGAATGGATTAGGATCATCGGCTGTTGTTACAACAATAGCACTATTGCATTCTGTCATCAGGTTTTGTTGAATTTTTGATCCAACAGTTCCGGTTTGCTTGATGGATTAGGATTTGTTTTATTTTTTGATTGGGTTTTTATGGGGTTATTTTTATTAAGTTTTTTTAGACTTTATTTTTTTTTTTTTTGTGTTTAGATTTTCTTAATATGTTTTTAATTTTATTTCCAGATTTTTTTAATATCAAAAGAAGAAAAAAAAACCAAAAAAACAAAGTGCAATAGCACTTGTGCTGTTGACTTGGCAACGGCAGAGAATCCAGGTCCCTGCGCAATGTGATTGAGAATATCTTGAGACATATTGCTATGTAAAAAACTTGATTTTTGTATGCCGTAGATGATGATGCATAGGGTGATTGAATGTATAGCATAGTATATGCAGCTTCAGGTCGTTGTTAGTGCTGTATTGCCTTGAGTAAGTCCTGCGCTGTAATATTGGTTGTATAAGAACGGTGCACTTTTTCGATGTTTATTTTTTTCTTATCAACGTCGAAGAAGAAGTCGCTTTCCCAGAAAACGAGTTTAATTTTTATTGAAAAAATCGTTTTCCCAGGAAGCGAGTTCCAAATAACAAAAATGTACATCATCAGAAATCGTTTCTTCAGTAGACGATTTATGTAGTCGTCTTCCTACCAAACGATTTTTCTTATTATATATATATATATATTACCTTTGTCATATAGTTATTGCTGTTTGTCATTCTTTTTCACGTCAATCTGCTTGACAACAGTGCATGGCCTTTCTAATTTGTCTGATAGCTTAATCTTATCCTTCAAGATGATGCTGATCCGGTTATCTGGCCTCAACTGCTTTGACTAGTTGATGCATCAGCACCTTGTAACTATATATAATATCATCTCATGGTTTATCATCTGATCTACTTTTATATACATAGATATATAGAGAGAGAGAAAAGAGGGACTGATTTTAAACTGGCCTGCAGGCTGATTTTGGGGTCGTGCTTCTGACGGCACACGACCCGTGCTCAAAATGACACGGCCTATGCCTGATGCCAAAATCAGCCTACAATCAACCCCAACGTGCCCTATATACATATACATATATATGTGTGTGCGTGCGTCGTTAGTGCTGCAACAGCAGCCATTTTGGTTGTTTTATAATTGTACCCCCACTCATCGTGAACTATATTTTATTCTATTGTAAAGTGCATTAATTTTTTGTCTTTGAAGTTGCAATTCACAATGAAACAAGATTCGATTCGCGGAAAGAAGGACGTGCAGTTCAACGGTAGCTACTTGACTACTGCTATAATACTAATGATTTTTCTTATTATATAAACTTGTTTCTTGGAAAAGCGGCTTCTTCTTCGACGTTGATGAAAAAAAAAATCGACGTCAAAAAGCAATGACGTATAAGGACCCTTCCTGTTGCATGGCCTTGTTTCTCACATTGGATTTCGATCCACGTGAGCTTAGGTTATGTGTCGGGTAAGGTTGATTTGTGCAATTTGGTGCTATTTTTTAGGACTTAGGGCGTTATCTTGTATAGCATGAAGTTTTTTGTATGTTTTTTCTCCATGATTGAATGAAATATGTGTTTCACGTTTTCAAATAATCTACGAAGTACAGTTATTTTTAAAACCCGTGAGGACTGGAGTTCTGTTAGTCGCAGTTACTGTAATCCCATAACCCCAATGTGGTTTTAACCCATTTTTAATCACGCACAAACCCGTGTAAAAAAAAAAAAAAAAACATGCACAAAACTGGGCCATGGTATCATATTATAAAACGATATGTCGGTATCATTCGCTGTTAAGGGGCTGTTTGGTATTGTTATTCATACGGAAGAAATCAAAATCAGTAACAGAAATCGATAATCAGTAGCGAAAATTAAAATCATTTTATAAAATAAAATGATTTTGTCTAAAGAGAAACTGAAAACAAAAAATGAAAATCATTTTTTTATATTGTTTTTTATTTCTGTTTCATCCATTTAACTAACAAAAAACAAAAAATAATATCAAACAGTTCGGTTTTATCCGTACGAGCAATGAAAACAGAAAACAAAAATTATACTTTACAACATGTGTATTTTACACTATTTTACATGCATGAATACAAGTCTCGTTTTCATATCAAATCGCGTCTGATCGTTTCGCAACATGTATTAGATTAAAGTATGTAAGATACATAACCATTGATGTTTCATGATAAATTTATAAAAAAAAATTACGTTTGATCGTTATTGTATGCGTGTCAAACTTTACATTGACACACGTGCAAAATCAAAACTTTGTAAAATTTACGGGACGGGGGGAGTACTACATAGTTTATGTTTTAGAGATAAAGAGTGGAGATTATGATGCAGTTGATATAAAATAAAGATTATGTAAATGACGTAAAAAAAAAAAGACAAAACTATTTGAGTGTATATAATACTCCCTCCGTCCCAAAAAAATTGCACAATTTTTATCGGACACGTGTGATAATACAATATTTGATCAATATTACGAGACAATTAAAGGTTATTTTTTGAAAAAATATCGTGAAATATTAGTGATAATAAACATTACATATTATAATTATGATTTAATAAAAAAATTAAAATCGTATCGTTTAGATGAATAATGAATCTTCTCAAATTACGTATTGAATTATACATCAAAAAAATTATAATTATAAAACGAAAATAATAGACAATCTATTAAGAGATTAAGATGCCAGTGTTCTCAAACAGGATAAAACTGTGTAATGTGACTGTCCCATGTGATAACATTATGAATGTATGAGAAACGAAAATGTCGATGCCCCAAAAGCCATAGTTCTTTTTGAAATTGACAAATATACCCTCCCCGGCAACTCCCTTTGTTCTTCTCTCAAAACCTCGTCTCCTTTGCTTGTTCTGCCCTTGGTGTTTTCCTGTGTTTCGATGCTGTTAAGGTAATTGATTTGTTTCATCTCATTTCTCCATTTGATTCGTTCAATTCGTGTACATGTCTTGTTGCCTTTTCAATTTGTGAAAATTGTTTTTGATTTTAGCTGTAAAAATGGGTTCTTTTTTTATATTTTTTGAGCAATTTTGCTCGAAAATTGGGTGTTGGGGTTTTGTTTTTCTGGATTTGGTTTGCTGGGAATGGAGTTGGAATCGAGTTTAGTGATTATTGATGGTGAATTGACATTGCCCACATGTTCAATTTGCTCCCTAGGGTTTGTTGTTCTTATGAATTTGAAGGTTGGGGCTTTGAAGCTAATCTGCAAGATTTTCTTATTTGGGTTCACAAATCATGATTGAAAATATTTCTGTTTTTGGTTACTTGTATTTTTTAGCTTTATTCTCACCCAGTGCACACCCAAGGAAAATTCGGAGGAGGTCACCCATTATTGTATTATTCGAAGTCAAGCAAGCTCAGCTATGGAGTATTCAGCTTCCGAACGGAAAGTGCATCTTGTTTGTTTGTAACGTTAAGGCCGTTTAGCTACACTGCAGCAGTATAACATCATAGAGTGTTACAGAACGGTTTCATGCCTTGGCGTTTGAGTATTCACTGAATCTCAAAAGGCGAGGTTACTCAATTGGGCAGTGTGATGTTGCTTTGCTTATCGGATAACTTAAACACAAAACGACTGCTGATGAGTTAATTACCTCATACATAAGTCTTCTCTCTTTATGCATTCATGGCACTTGAAAACTGTCATGAGTTTTGAACCAGCTGATTTTGTGCACATCCATTGTTGGTTCTTCTTTCATGAACTGAATTAGTATTGGGTTAAGCAAGACTGAACAGATGGTTGACTGCACCATGTTAGCCGAAGCTGCATCTGGAAATGGTGAATCTGAATCATCTCTTCATGACAAGCAACCTCCTGTTAGTGTAAAGAAAACCCCATTGAGAGACTTACCGAACGTGAATAATATGGCAGACCAAAAGTCTAGTGCAACTCATCTCTCTGGAAAGGAGGAAGACGGAGCAGCAGAGGGTGTAAAGCTCTCCAGCACCAAGCGACCACCGTCTGAGTTGCCAGTCAATCCTTTGCATGGCTCTTCTACTAGCGCAAGTAATGCAAATGGGCGTCTTGTGTATGTCCGTAGGAAATTGGACACAGAAGTAGGAAAAAATAACACCAATGAGATTGCTCGTCCTATAGCCGATGATCATCAACCAGGGCAACTTGACCCTCAAGAAAATGCCAGCCAACAGAAAGTGGGGGCGGTAGAAGCTAAAGAACAAAGCTCACCAGCATCCGCCCCTATTTCTACTGCTATCGCAACAACATTATCATCTGCAGAGTCTTCAGGACCTCCCAATCTTGAGGCTCCCAACAATACTTCAATCGTTCCTTCATCAGATCAGAAGAAAATCATCAACAGGAATTGGGAGGAGCGATATCTTCAGCTACAAATATATTTGAAGAAGTTGGACCAAATAAATCTGGATGATCATCTCCGTGGTATGTTTCATTCTGTTATTTCAATGGACAATAAAACTCCTAATATTGAATAAGCTGATGAAGTAATATTATACTTTGTAGAACTCAGATCCTGCTCTTCTGCTGAGCTCAGCAGCTACGCTGTCGAATTGGAAAAGCGAGCAATCCACCTTTCAGTAATAGAAGGTAAACTTGTTCAATCTTCGCTATAATGGTTTTGCATCAGATTAGTTTTCCTAGGAATTTTATAGATGCTATCTTCCCTTTGCTGCTCTGGTTGTTTTCGGTGAGTTAATATCAAGGAAACACGGATAGGGACTCAGTCAATTGTTGTTGTGACATCAGGGAAAGAGATCCAGCGTGTTCGAGCTCTTAATGTGCTGGGCAAATCATTCAAGATTCCCGAACCGCCTCCAGTCATCACGAAACTCAGTTAGGTATAGCGCATAAACCTTATCATGATCAATGTTAATCTCATGATTAATCTGAACTGCCTAGTACATTCATATTGTGTCCTCTCTTGCCTTTTTAGGTAATATCTAAAGACTTCGACAGATCATTCCGAGGTGGGAAGAAAGCTTGATTCTTTCTCAACTTCCCCTTAGTTACAGTAGAAGCATACTCAATAACACCGTGCAGTCATTCTTCTGACTATAAAAAGACCGCATTATCTGGATTTTCCGGAGGATCCAGCTACAAGAGAACCAGGGAGGAGGAGCTTTCTTCCCCGTTTTCACGGCTGACTCTTCCCTGCCTTCCTCACCCCTGTTGTCTTTCACATCCCCACGTGTGTACTGCAATATTCTTGTTGTCTCCCCTGTAACTTTTCAGTTATTTAAGAATGTGCGATATGATAGTCCTCGAGTAAGCGAGTCCAATGTTAGGTATTTGTCTTGGTCTTTCCTGTACTCCTAAACAATGGTTTTTCAGCGTTGAGGTATTGTAATATCCCAAGGAAATACTTAAATGGTTTGATATCTATATTAACAAGATGTACCTTCCTTTTCGATAACCCATCATTTTAGAACTCCGTAGTGAAGCGTGTTTAACGTGGAGTAATGCTGGGATGGGTAACCTCATGAGAAGTTTCTCAGGACGTGCGCGACTGAGGTCAAAGCGCACTGAAAGGACTAGTGTTGGTCTGTGGTGTCAGTTGTCAGCCTGACGAGCGGTTCTTGGTGACGATCCGGTAGCAAGGATTTGGTCGGGACGTTACATCACTTTAAAACTCCGCAGTCAAGCATAATTAATGTGAAGTAATGTTGGGATGTGTGATCTCCATGGAAGTTTCTCAGGGTGTGCGCGGGTGAGGCCAAAACGCACTGAAAGGACTAGTATTGATCTGTGGAGTTAATTGTTAGCCTGAAAAACTCCGCCGTTAAGCGTGTTTAACGTGGAGTAATGCTGGGATTAATGTTGGGATGGGTGACCTCCTGGAAAGTTTCTCACAGAGGCACCCCAAGAACAATCAGGCACCAAAAAGCACAGATGGAAGTCGACTATTAATTTGTAAAACCATTCTGGTCCGCCAATGTCATGGTAGCTCCGCTATTGTTTTAATCTTTTGAACCGAAGTTGGCTGACTTTGACACTGCGATCCTTCAAAAACTTGCGGCACTGAACATCAGAACTTACCCGATCCAATGGTAGATTAGAAGTCTTGAAATCTCGGTATATGACCCTGCGATCTGTTGCGTGCAAGAAAGCAAGGCCACGAGCAGCTCCTATAGCAATTTTAAGCCGGAGCTCCCATGGAAGTGGATTGACAGCAATAACCCCAGCAAACATAGATGTATACCTCAAGAGAAGATAGAAGAACTAGAAGAACTTTTCTAGCTTAGTAAATGTATGGTTTTCGTCATTGGCGGGATCCTGTGAATAAGTACTCACTTCCATTTCTAAATAGATGGTGCTCCAAGCTCCCGCGCTGCATGAATTCGTAAACAAGGAGAAGTTCTCTTTCTTCCCTGCAGTAACCCAACAGCCTGACGAGACTAGGATGCAATAGCCGTCCCAAGAAATTCACCTCCGACTACGTACATCAGGAAGGATAAAATTTCTTACTATCACGGATGACTTCGAGCTTCTCATAGTTTCCGACCACAAAACAGACTACTTGTCAACAAACAATGATGGAACTCTATAAACTAATGTATGTCAAATGAAGATGGTGAAATCATTGAACAAGCTACAATGCATAGATCTCTCGAATATCTTTAGCCAAATTCATTACCTGCCACTCATCAAAACCCTGATAAACTCTCAGATCTCAGTTTCTTGATGGCAACAACCATTGCTTCGCCGCTGTTGTCCAACAGTCCTTTATATACCTTACCGAAACCGCCCTCGCCCAACAAGACATCATCTCTAAAGTTCCTTGTCGCAACTTTCAGTTCCTGAAGGGTGAACTCCTTGATATCAGGAGTCGTCGAGATCTGCTCATTCAAGTAGTCTTCGTCGAAGCTTTCCTCCAAGAACTGGCTTGTACCTGAGCCGTTGCTGGTCCTTTTCGACGTCGTGTGACTTGTAGACTGAGATCTACCTAACAAAATAACATGATCTCAAAAGCAAAGCACAAAGGAGCCACTGCTGTCTAGCTTCGTGATCTCAAACAACAAAAAAGCATCACAAAAAACCCAGGATATATTCATTCAGACCAGCAAATCTATGATGAAAGAAACTGATACATATGATCTCGGATTGACGAAAGCGAAGTAGAGATCAGTACCTGAGCTGAGATGCCCAGATTTGTTAAGAGTTTGATTAACAATTGAGAGTTGAGATCCACAGCTATTTCCCATCAAGATCAGCAAGAACTATTCAAATAATCACTTTTGCTGCTAAGATCAGAACCAAACCAGCGCCTGATTATGAATCTATGATAATGTGCTAAAAGTCATTGGAGAGTTTTGTTTTTTGGGCAATTTGGATTTGGACCATTGACTGTGAACATTCAAAGTCACCACCTTGTATTCTAATTTTTTTCCCAGATTCCATGTTTTACTTGGTCAGTTTAATCATATAATCTGGATTCTTAAGCATCCAATGAGTATATTATATCAC
>JAOVYX010015808.1:0-56163 GCA_035668315.1 Drosera spatulata | reverse complement strand
AACATGATATCCATCACCACTTTCAACACATTCATATCAAGACATCATTCACATCATATCACACATTCAGCATTTTTGTCAAACAATGAAATTAATGACCTGAAAACGAAGATTGCAGAGTGGCGGTGTGCTTCGCTGACGGCGGTGTGCCGGCGTTGGCGGTTCCGGACAGCGGTGTGGCGGCGCTGGCGGTTCTGGGTGTTCACCTGACACAACAGTGTGAAACTTGTACTTGTCCTTTTTTTCATCATTTCGGTCTTTCACGATATTGCATTATATTATATATACCGTTTAACTATGAGGACACTCATGTCGTTCTCCCATCAGGGGCGTCGTCCCCTAGATCCCCTCCCGCTCATCGGATTATGGGACCCTCGTACTGGGTCCACGAAACACTCAATTTTCGGGAACGTGAAATTATCAACAAGTTCAACATTTACAAACGAATATGAAGGCTCATTATCATTGGATTGGTCCAAGCCTTAAATCTTGTTTCCTACAACGTTTTAATTTTGATAATTGATTTTAAATAACATCTAAATTTACGTAAGTTGTGACATACATTAGTTTTCCAAATTTGTATCACATAAAAAGTGTGAAGCTGGATCTTTTAAAAAAAAAAAAAAAAGCGGTGCCAAGATCCGTTGAATGGTATTAAAAATTTAATACCATAGTAGTCCGCAAAAGAGATTGGTATCCAATAGACATATATTTCGTCACATGTTTCTTAAAACAATACTACTTCAGTAATTACTAATTCATGATCGTGACATGAATAAAACCTATAAATGCGTGCCGAATATTTGTATGGAAAAAGAGATTTGATACTGACAGGAGTGACAGCATGAGTTTCTGTCCTGCTGAATAGATCTGATTGTTAATTAATTTCTTAAGTCCTTGAAAAAAAGGGGAAATTTTTAAAGGAAATATCTAAAAAGAAAAAAAAAAGAAAAAAAAAAAAAAGAAACTCTTACTCAAGATCTTTGTTAGTTTGATATGTCTAATTACACATACTCCGTCTGTCCAGATTTATATGCATGATCACACAATAATTTTAAGATCTTTGCACTTCTCTTTCTGTCCTAATTTAATTCTAGGATATTTGATATATTGGTCCTTCAAACATAACCAAATTTTAAAAAAGTTCAGTAAATCTTTATAATTCCGAATAAGTCCTCTAAATTTTATTATTAATTCAAAAATAATCCATAAAATCCTGAAAATATCAAATAAGTCCTATGAATCTTCTCTTTATGGACAAGTTAATCAATTCATCAAGATTTTTATCCGTCGTTTTTTTCACAAAGAAAAAAAAAACATAATGCTGATTGTTGTATCAAGATTCAGTTAAAATTAAACATCTCAAAGAATATTAGAAGAATAAAGAACGACCTGTTTCGGACTCGGTCTCATAGCCAATTCTTTTATCCTTGATATCTATAAATTAGAGATAAACTTATTTTATTGTTAGATAGTTTTTTTTGATGAGAATATCAACTCGAATTCTGTTACAATTAATAGGATGGATTAACTTATTTATACATCAAGATTTAGAAGTTTGAAATTATAAAGATTTGAGGGATTTTTTTGGAATTGGGTTAAAATTGAGGGAGTAATATGACAAAAACCTCTTAATCTTAAGATCATACATTAATGTGCACACCTTTTCCTTCGTGGAAACAAAACGACTTTGAATGTTCAAAATTTAAATTTAAATTTATGCAAAAAGAGAGTGTGCCGCATTCTAATCTCAATTGTTATTTTGAATTCAACCATTTATTTATTTATTAGTAGACACATCTATATCATAACACATATTCATAAGCCCTAAATTTATTTGTTTAAATAAATTCTATAAATACGTATCAAATATATAGGGAAACATCATGATCACGATCTTCCAGGAATACCAAACAAACCAAGAAAATAGAAAGATCAGTTAAAAATAAAAGAAAAAATCAGTGTTTGCTTTGTAATTTATCTGATCATCAATGGCAATGATGGAGCTTGAGACTCTCTTCAAGAAAGTACGTCTCTCAAATGGAGTAACGTTGAATTGTTCCGCCACTCGTGATAATAAGGACTTGTTGGCATCCGAATCGCCCAATGTTGAAATCATCAGTGAGCGCCTTTATGGCCTCGGGGAGTATTCTGATACCAGCGACGAAGAAGGTGGTCCCGGTTGTTTGTGTTGTATGGTAATTGTCTTAGACTGCTTGCATGCCTCATAGTACTTTTATTATCCTAATAGTATGATCATTTTGTGAAATATGATGAGGTTTTGTTTCATTGTTTGTATGCAGTCATTTCTCCAGGAATATTATGATCATCTTGAGGACGAGGCTCGACTTGCAATCAATAAGCACAATGAGGAGAATGTATGTTTCATTGCATTTAAATCAGTTGTTTCGCTTCTAGGATTGTTTGTGCTGCTTTTTTCGTTCACTGTCTAATTGTTTCCTTTCTTTTAGGAACCAAAGCTGGACCTTGTAAAGGTCGTGAAGGTTATTGAGGAGACAGAGTTAGCCAAACATATTATTCTCGAGGCTAAGGAGAAGGATGCAGATGATAGTAACACGACCACCAGGAAGTATGAGGCGAAAATTGGATATGGAAAGTTCATGTTATTCACGCTCTATTCTGAAAAATCATCGGAAGAATCATCTAAGTACTTGGATGAGTCCTCGGATGAGTTCTGAATGAGTCCTCTGACTGAGGTAGAGCCATGAACATATATTTTCTAGTGCTTTTTTGCCTTGCGAGAGGCATCTGTTCCTGTATGTGCTTCAACTGCTCTAACTTGTGACAATGTCTGCCGGTACCCTTCGATTTCATAGCTTTGAGTTTGTATAATGTTTCATGAATAGCCCTCACTTATGAGGTTTCCTCAACCTATAACTTCTGGATGTGTAAAGTCACTCAAGCACTAGTATTATCAACTGAACTTCTGGATGTGAATAAACTTCTACGATTCGAAGAAGTTTATTCAGGTTGCTTAGTGTGTAGATCTAAGAAGCCATGTGATTGATCAACTTTAACATAGTCCCTGGTAAACTACTTGGTCTTGATGTCACCTTGGGCAGTCAGTCGTCAAATTTTCCTTTTAATGGAGACTAAACAAATTCTACAGAACACATTAAAACTGGTCACGTTGTGGGGATGAAGTAGATGTAATGGAGTGGTGAATTGGCCGCTGCTTCTGGTTTTGTTCCTCCGCTGTAACCTTGTCTTTTCATAGTAAGTGCTCTGTTGATGTCAGCCCATGATCTAGTTCTTGATGTATTCCTATGCGAAGATCTCATGTTACTCATTATTTGGGCCTTGGAAGTTTTGTTCTTGTTAACTACACATTACTGATACGCATTCTGTGTTTTTTTCGCTGTTAACTATACATCAGTGCTTATTTATGTTCTGGCGTACGCTTATTTGACCTCGTGTAAGCTAATGTTCAAGCGGCTTTTTCCCCTCCAATCTAAAACTGTTGACAAGGAATCGTTCTTCCATGCAGGAAAAATCAGGAGACGGGCCAATTGGACTATCCTCTATATTAGTTATCAGAATGGTATTATGTGGATTTTCACGCTTTAGTATCTTTTTCATGTAGCTCTTGTAGCAGGATCTTCAGAATTCAGTTCTCTTGGGAGAAGCTTGTTTTTCATCTGTGTTTCTAAATTTATTTCGGGGCTTGCAAATCGACTATTATGAATGAAACATGACTAAATGCAAATGTGTTTTGCCTCGATAGCTTGTTCTTTTCGTCATGAGCTATGTACCGAAACTGTGTGTCACATAGACTTAATACTACGAGTTATGTCAACTATGTGTTTCAGCTTTAGGTTTCGCGGAGGGGAATTTGTTCAGCACCCGAAATGAAAGTTTTGAGTTTCTTTAGGGAATGAGAGGGTCTAAATTTGATCTCCAGTTCGATACGAGTACAATCAAGATTAAAGGTTGTCTTTGCTTAACTTCACTCATGCACTTACTTGAACTTCTACTCGTAAATGAAAATTATGGCAATTTTGAGATCAGGGATTTAATATCTAAAGGGAACATGATGAAACCTTTTCTTATTATTGTTTAAAGAACACAATCTTTCAAAATGAGCATTTATAGTGTCATTTTGACAAATATTTTGTTTATTATCGGACGAAATTAGTAACAAACAAAAGGTTAATTTGGTCACATTGTTTACCTAATATTAGTTTTAAATGTATTCTATATTTCACTCTCAATCCCATAATAAGTGTTATCGTTTGATTCGAGTCAAATTTTGACAGACTTGACAAGATAACTAAAAATTATTTTTCGCAAATCTGTCACGAAACATTAGACGTGATATAAATTATGTATTTTATATTACGAAAATTGCGAGATAATTAAAGATTGTTTAATACAACAGTCAAGCTTATGAGAGTACGTATTAGGACGATGTGGGTACCAACCAGATAATCATGTGACCGGGAAGTAACGCCCGCACGATTGTTGTACTGTATTTCCTTGGGTTTTTTTCCCCTGTTCTTGTTTCGGTTATTTTATTATTGAATTTTATTTTATTTTTCATTTGTTTCATTATTAAATTTAGGGGATAAGATCTACATACATCATCTTTTTTTATAAAAATATTTTTCTCATATTTTATACGTTACTTTCTTTTCCTTGTCTCACTATTGAATTTGGCTCGGCAAAAATGAAAAAGAGACGTGGGCCTAAACAATGGGCATGCCCAACAAGTAACCTAATGGGGCATTGCTTTTGGGCCTATCAAATCAATGAAACCTAAAGCTACGTATCTGATATATATATATTTCGTACTTGTTACTCGGTTTAAGAGATCACTATTATGACCTTCCAGGATTACCAAAACAAAGCAAGAAGAGATAAAAGAGATTAAGGGGGAAAAAAAAGAGTCAAAGTTTTCACTTGTGATCTGATCATCAATGGCAACAGAGAAGGGTAAACCTCTCATGAAAAAGTGCGTCAGTCTAATGGATCGATGGTTTTCTGCTTGGCTAGTCATGATAATAAGGTCATATTGGAGAACCAATCCCGGTACTCACCCGATCTTCAAATCCTCACCAAGAGAATCTATGCCATCGCGGATTATACTGATGACGATTCCAAAGAAAATATGGGTGGTCGTTGTACATTGGTAAGTTTCGTGGTTTGACTGTACTCCTTGTAATACTTGCTTTCAATTATTTCTCAATTTTTATACTTAGCATGACTGTGTTACATATTAAGCCATTTTGCCATTGGTTGTATTTTATCTAGGCATCTTCAAAGATAGATCGTGATCTTGTTGTGGAAATCGTAAGAGGTGCATTCAGTAAGCACAATGAGGAGAACGTATGTTCCATTGCACGCCCAAATTTTGTATCCGCCTCTATGAAAAAGTTTCCTTTGTTTAGGAACCAAAACTGTAACTTGTAAGGGTTGCTAAGGTGATTGAGGAGACACACTCAGCCAATCATACGATTCCCGAGGCCAAGGAGAAGGATGTTGATGCGAGCAACACAACGACCAGAAAGTATGAGGCAAAGATCGGGAATGGAGAGTTCAAATCAGCTCGCGCGTATTTCGATTAATCCTTCGGACACTGATAAGTCGTCCCCCCATTAGTATCGAGTAAAGTTTTGACCGAAATCAACGGGCGTGACCAACTTGGATTTTGAAACTAGTGGAATCCAAACACAAAATTTTCAAGAAGAAGGTCGAATCGAACACCAATACATTGCCGAGATTGGTTTAATTTGACACATATTTTCTTGACGATATTTCCCATAGTTTGGTGTAAGATTGTAATCAGAGCTACCTATGAGCCAGGTGGGGTTATGACCGTTGACAATTGTGGATATGCCTCAACTTTTCTACGTGAAGCCACGCGTGTGTTTTCCTCTGGCATGATCCTCTGCGTATGATCCCAATTTTGACTCAATTTCTTCCTTGCTCTTTTAGTTTCTTTAGGACAAGACTAGGTTATATAATAGTCTTTGCAAATCGTCCATAAAAAATAAGAGCAATGAGTATCGCAGAGTATTGGCAAGGAGTTTTTGGTGTATACAAACACACTAAACACATTAAACATATTAAAATAAGAGTGTTTAATTAATTACATGTTACGAGTTCTCGATATTCGTATTGCTCATTTTGTATCTCTTCGTTTGATCATTGAGTTTCTTCGTCACCGCCCGTAGTTTTCTTCCGTATGAGTTTTCATGTAAATCTTTTTCTCATTTATTTTACGCACTCGTTATTGTTTGTGTTGTAATTAACCGTCCTGATCGTAACAATGACAATTGCGGTGCTTGCCAGTCCTGATCTCACCCTGGGCGACCACTAGTCACAAATTCAAGGTGATAAACGCGTCAAGTTGCGGTGCTATAATCGTTTAACAGAATGTAATGACCGAGTAGTAAATCGAGGGCTGATTCTGGTTTATTTCCTATAGCTCCTGGTTTCCGCAGGAATGGCTTTGTTGATAAATATAACCCATTATTTAGTTCTCGTATTATTTATATGTGAAGATCTCATGTCGTTACCCTTTAGCTCGGCCTTGGAAGGCTTGCTGTGGTTACAGAGCGACTGGGGATTCCTGTTTCACTCCGTCTGAATTCATCGATCTTGTTTTCTGTTTTCACCTATGTTATAATGGACTCCCCGCATGAATGCTATGCTCAAGCAATTATTCTTCGACCAATCTGAAATTATTTTACGTGGTTTGTTTGTCACTGTAGGAAAAAGCGAGAGACGAGCCTACCAGATTATCTTCCAGGCATTCGACGCGCGCAATATATCAAAATCAATGCTGTATTGGACTCCGCATGAATGCTATGCTCAAGCAATTATTCTTCATGCAACCTGAAATTATTTTACATGGTTTGTTTGTTACTATAGGAGAAAGCGAGAGACGAGCCTACCAGATTATCTTCTGGATTCTTTAGGCATTCGAAGCAATATATCAAAATCAATACTGAGTCTCCTGCTTCAGATGGAGCTCTTGTATCAGCATCTTTAGATTTGAGTTCACCTCTGAGAAGCCTGATTTTCCCTTGTGTTTCAAAACTTATTTTGCTGCTCCCAAGTCGACTATGAATGGAACATTACTTTATAGTTTATGCTAATCTCATCGTGATCCTAACG
Organism: Drosera spatulata; assembly: GCA_035668315.1. Taxonomy (NCBI): domain Eukaryota; kingdom Viridiplantae; phylum Streptophyta; class Magnoliopsida; order Caryophyllales; family Droseraceae; genus Drosera; species Drosera spatulata. The sequence continues at coordinate 49,023 of JAOVYX010015808.1, read as the reverse complement.
TTGTAGAAGGTTCTGCTTTCTTGATGCTTCCTATTAAGATGTATAAAAGAACCAGATCAAACTGTACCGTTTCATCACGGAAGCAACGTAAGGGTTAAAAGGCTTGAATGATATGAGAAATACCAAAAATTTAATCCGCAGCCAGGGATCGAACCGGGATTAAGCCAATATCACTAGACTTTTTCAAGTTGTGCTACTGCAGAGTAGTTGATAATAGGTGTGATAACTATTAATTAAATTAAGTATCTTGAAGTTAATTGCTAATTTCAGAATATTTTTCTATTTTTGGTAAAAAAAATTAATCATAAAACATATTTCTGTCGAATTATTCTTTCTTGTTCTGAATTTAATTATTCCTTCCATATTAAGATGTTCATAGAATATAGGCTCCTCTTAGGGTTTTTTTTTTTGCCCCATATTGGCTTTCAATCAATTTATCAAATAAAAACTTAAAATATATAGAAGAACACAGTGAGAACTTTGGTTCTCATCTATGTTTATTGGACGCGGACATGAATGCAATACTCAAGACTACGAGTCCAGCGGATTGTCCGTACTGGATTCTTTAGGCACTAGAATCGCAATATATCAAAATCAATGCCGTGTCTCCTGCTTCAGATGGAGCTCTTGTATCAGGATCTTTAGATTTGATCAGTTCACCTCCGAGAAGCTTGATTTTCCCTTGTATTTCACAAGTCGACCATGAATGGACTAGTACTTTAAGCTAACCTCATCGTGATCCTAAAAGTTTTATAAGGTTCTGTTATCTTAATCCATCCTATTACAATGTAAAACAAAACCAGGTTAAACTGCAACGATTTATATATATAAAAAAAAACCGAAAAGACAACTATATTGTTTCATTCGTCACGGAAACAAAATGAGAAAATAAGAATCACCAATGTTATCACAGCGCTATTTACTTAAACTAGCACAGTTTTGAAAGAATCGGGAAACTATGAAAAAAATCAATGAAAGAATCGGGAAACTACTGAAAAAAATCAACTTCCGCAGCCAGGGTTTGAACCTGGATTGAGCCAATATCACCAGACTTTGAAAGTTGTGCTACTGCAGATTTGTTGAGTGATAACTATTTATTTAAGTTAAAAGTCTTGAAAGAAGAGAGATTGTGAGAAAGAAAGAAAAAAAGAGAAAAATAATGGTTACTAGTAACATTTTATAAGCCAGTAATAGTATGGACAAGTTTCAGTTCAATACAAAAAAGATCATGGAATATAGGCTCCCCTTAGGTGTTTTTCTCATTTTGCTTTTCAATCGATGTATCAAATAAAAGCTGAAGTTATCTAGAAGAACATTGTGGAAACTTTGGTTCACATAAGATAGAAAATGATGTATTTGCAACATATATTTTCGCTCAACTAAAGTGAGGAAAGAGGATTCATTTGATGAACGAAAAATCAGAGACGCGAAGATGAGCTATATTACCTTCAAGTTTTGATTTAAAATGATTTGATAAAATTATCTATATCAATAAGATGTATTTTTTTTAAAAGTTTTCAAGGTATATACGAGTGTGGTTTAAACACACTGAAAGGATTAATTAATAATATTGATTTATAAGGTCAAGTTTGAGCCTAAAAAACGATCGAATGATAAAGATTGGTTGTCACATTACATAAGAAAAGAAAAAAAAAAAAAAAGAGAGAGAGCAAGAGTACATGACAACTAAGAAAGTGACCTTTTGATGTCAGTGCTCATTGTTATGAATATACTTATCTTTAACCTATGATTAGTGATAATGTTGTTTAATCATCATTACTTAATCAAATCAATCCACTCAGAATGTTCATCACCAAGCCATCTAATTGGATAATTAATCAGTCACTTTAGCTGTGGGTAGCATGATGTTTTTGAGTGCAATCTTTAAACAAACATCAAGACTCAGCATACAAACAAAGATATGCAAGAAAACAAAAGTCAACAAGCAAATGTTGGGCATGTGTCATTTGGAGAACAATTGAGCGGGAACTTATTCCCCTTACCATATGATCTACCCTTACACACCTTAGGAAAGCATGAAAAACAGTCTTTTTATTATTTTCATTTGGATTGACAAAACTCGTATTGATAACTTTAAATGGAATACTCTTTTTTGTTATGTCGAAGTACCTATTGGTTTAAAAGATGTTGCATATGGATTAATGACGCCAGTAGTTATATTTTATTATGTTTTCTTTATAAGGGATTGATTCAGTGATAAGTCGTTTTTTTTTAATTATGAGGTCAAAGATTTGACATTTGATGATATCAGAAAACATGTTTTCTATGTTAGAAAAAAATAGGATAAAATTACGTATATCAATCTCTCTTATAAAAATACCTTTCAGTCTTCATATAACATACATTTGACGAGATTATATAGATACTTTTTTTTTTTTCAAGCCATTTTTATTTACAAGGATCCAATCATCCAAAACCTCTCTGATTCGTTGTAGCAATAAACTTACCACCATGATTAGCCAATCAAAGCCAAAAGAAGATATTCCTCAGATATCAGCCGACTAATGTGAAGGGACACGTTGCATCTCCCTCCTTGATCTTAGGGGACATTATAATTAAAACTATGAAGTATGGCATATGTTGTGGTGTCTATTCTAATCATCATCATACCATTTTTGGTCATTGACAACTCAGCGCGACATCCCACTTCTCCTTAAAGTTTTTGCCCCATCTAAGACTATATATAACCTCATTGCACCAAATCATTGTCTAAAGTGCCTTTGTCTAGTGATTTATTTCTCATTTTTCCTCACACAACTGATCAATATCATGTTCAGAAAACAACTGTGTCATAACTGTTGGAGTTCATCAGCGATGGAGCTGGAAAGATGTGAGAAGGGTGTGATGGAAATGGTTACAAGCAACAATGCTGCTGTTGATGACCAGAAGCAGAACATGTTTGTTGCGACCATGGAGCAGGAAGAAGGAGCTTCTTCCAAGGCGCCTCTGGCTATAAAGAGACGTCGTGGCTTTGAGAGCGAAAACCCATTTCAGTTTTCAACTTTGCAAGTTGATCCGGAAGCTATGTTATGGTCTCACTATGCTGACGATACTAAGCAAAAGATTATATCATTCTCAGGTGGTCAAGAAGCCAGTAATTCAGCTTGCGGATTACAACAACTTTATGACTTAAGTGACACAAGAAGCAGCAATTTGTCATATCAGCATCCAGAATCATATTTTTTCGGGCGAGTATCAAGAAAGTCATATAGAGGAGTGAGGCAGCGCCATTGGGGGAAATGGGTAGCTGAAATAAGGCTTCCACGAACGAGGAGCCGGCTGTGGCTAGGTACGTTCAACTCTGCTGAGGAAGCCGCCCTTGCATATGATAAACATGCCTTCATGTTCCGTGGGGAGAAAGCTGTGCTTAATTTCCCACAGCATTTTATGCACCAAAATAATAAGAATAGGCAAGTCGTGACACCCTCGAGCAATGATGAAAGCATAAACTCTTCTGTCACAGCTCAAGATAGGTCTAATCCTGAGCATGGTTCCGTGAGCTGTGGAGTTGTAGAAGTGAGGGGGTTGCCCGAGTTCATGTGTGGCGAAATGGGCGAAGCTTGGATGAGCGCGATTCTTCATGATTTCAGTCCTAGCAGTTCTGTTTGGGATGATATTGATGGCTTGAGTAATCTGAATTTATCTTCAATTCCATTTTCTTATAGTACTGACGATTATTCAGAAGAAGATTGCTAGCTGAATTGCTCCAGCAATTGCTTTTCAATGTAGCTTTTCAATAATCATGGTGTATTGTGCTCACTTTGGGCACCAAAACTGCATTGAGTGAAACATATTGCTCTTCATGCTTCCAATGTACATTTTCCTTTTCTCGGCTTATATCTCCTCGAACCCAGTTTCTTCATAGCATAATCAGGAGCTGGAAGAATGCAGGTTGCTGAATAAGATATATAATGAAGTTTATGTGTAGATGTCTAGATCGTAAATCAACAATTTCATGCATTGATGTAGAAGAAACTTGAACTGACAACATGACAGGCACGTCCCAGGAAAGCGATGCTGGCCGATAATATGTTCCAAACTCCAAGGAGAATCCTAAGATTGCATCAGAAGTTGACTATTGAATGTCAACCTAATATACTTCATGGTATTTCGTGGGAGGGCGAAGTCTTGTAGCGGCCGCTAATTAACTAGTCATACGCTACGTACAGCAACCTGGATGAACTAAGACTAAAATAATTTCGTGAAGAACAAGGTTGTTAGATGTCAGTTTTAACTGTTTGTTTATGTTGGAAATCAACATTGAAACTGCATTGTTTAGGCCCATCCATCCTTGCCCAAGACATTTTGTTCTATTCTTGCATCTTGATGTGTTCTGTTCTTCCTTTCTATGCTGTGACACGGTTTCCACTTCTCAGCCAAACTCCAACTAGAGATCTAACAGCTAATGAAACGCGGAAGCACAAATTCTCAGCAATATGATACCATACAGTACAAAAAGAGTCACTATATAAAGATTGAGAATGAAATTCATAATATCTTTTTCAAAACTCTCTTTTTGATTGACTAACCAACGAATCATGAGATTCGCCTGTTTTGGTGATACACCGAACATCAAAGAGAATGCAATTAGTACTCCTCTATTAAGATAGTGAAATTGTCTACATCATAATGTGTTTATAATGTTAGCTCAAAAACTTTGAATTGCCTTTTAATCAAATCTGTCGTTAATTCAAGGCTAAAGTTCTTATAAATGTCACAACAGAGCATATCTAATAGTTGTTCAAACTCTGAAAAATTTCCCACCTATAGAGAAGCTGGACTACTCCTGTGAGTGGTGATCATGGGCCAACCCAGGTTTGGATCATTCGGCTAGCTGGGTACATGAACTTTGCATGGATCACAATGACATAGGCCTATCAGGCCCATAAATTGCTTCGTACAAAAGAAACTATGCTACTATATGTCAAAGAAAATGTACTTAGTGCTTCCAAAATCGTAAACCGACCAATTCAAAACCTAAATGATATCATATTTATAACAGATAATAGATTCGTGGTTTCCATTAACTTCAATGTTAATGTAGCCCATAACAGGACCACATTCTTGCTCGACGACTTTTGCGACCAAAACATTGAACACCTAAGCCAAGTAGCTGATGTATATCGGATGCGATAATCATGTATCACCTAAGTCATTAATTTGTGATGTTTGCCACTTTGTTTGGAACTTAAACACATCCTTATAAGATGCTATTATCCCTTTGTGTTGAAGTTCTTGCTTGATTGTGATGAATGGTATGGGCATGATCAAGCACCTAAGCCAAGTAGAGAAACCCCCTAGATTTTTGAAAGCAACCTCACATTGATGTTATAAGTGCATGGTTCCACTACACTTCAAAGATTTATTCGTAGTACTTGTAACACAAATAGAAATGTCCCAATTCAAACACAACTAGATCCCTACTCCCACTACATTTAATTATTGTATATAGTCAAGACTTAAATTAGTCATCTGAAGGTGGATCTATCGCATAAATATTTTATAGGTTTAATTTAAAAGTTTTATACCATTTTGTATGTGTAGCATACATAATACCTTCCATGATTGTCTTCTTATATGAACATTGTTTTGACACCATGATTACTATGACTTTTGGATACCGAACATATTTCAAATTATGTTACTCATGAATCTTGAAAGGACCAAGTGGATTCATGTAAGGTAGATGAAATCATTTGTTTGGAATCAAAATGTCCTATTATCACTAAACACTAAACAAAGTTCAGTGACAAGATCCAATATAAATGCATTTGGTTCAAGGAAACGATGACCTTGAGTAAATAAACCCAATCATTTTGTATTATTTTGGGGGCAGAGCAGTGAGCAGGGCAGCATATGCAGATGGAGACATGGAAAAATGAAAGTACTGATGTGTGTCTCGGTAAACCTGCATCGAAACTTAGGTATAATTTATCATAATATAAATAAATTATAAAAAAATTTTTTATTAATAATTGATTTTAGAAGTAAATTTCATGCTTTTATATGATATCAGAGTTAGACGTATACGTGTTGGATTAATCGCCACGCGTGCTCCACGTCCATGCTTCAAATTTAAAAGAGACATTCACGTGAGGGGACGTGTTAGAGATACTAAACCCACATCGAAATTTGGATAAAACTTACAGCAATATAAATAGATCATGGACGTGGGTTGATCAGGTATGCAGGTGACCCAATCCAAGATGTGGATGGATCAGAACATATGGTTTGTTGGGCTGAACAGGACACGGTGAGCCTAGATAGCAAACAAGGTTCAGAATACGGAGGAGGAAGATATCAAGGTATTGGATAGGATGCGTTGAGTTCAGATAACAGACAAGGCTTAAAATGCGCATTAGATCTGTCAGGATCGTTCACTCTATGTTGACTTCTATTTACCTCAAAATCAGTACGTTTTACAGTATCTAACAATGTCATCGTAATGATCATTATTAGTGAGCTCCAAGAGCAGCCCACTGCCTGAATGTTCCATTAGGGAATGGTCACAGGACAGAGAGACTGAGAACAGAGGGCAAAATGGGAAAGCAACATCAATGAAAGTGGATTTTGATTCCAAGTTGTAGGTGAAGGGCAACTTCAATTCCATTCCCAATCTTCATCTTACTTTCCTAGATTTCATGGGCTTGAACTGTACATGTACAGTCTCTGTTGTTAGCTAGCTTTCACAATACTGTTTGTTACGTACACCCTCTTGCTTTTCATGTCCATCCATTGAAAACTGCAACAAGAAAGGTAATCTGAACAATTACCTTCGTTAGCGCTAACCATACTGTCTTTGACATTATAATATCAACAACTTTTCTGACGACGGATGGATATAGGAGATCTACCATCAAAGACTCAGGTTACATATAGTAGTCAGAAGAAGAGTGAATAACATGATGAGTGCAGTACGAGAGTGTCGTTAATATGTTTCTTTTACGATGGTATAATGGCAAACACAAGTCCAATCATGGCTTGGTAACTTTAAGCCAATGGAAAGTGTAGAAACAAGTGCTCGCCTCGTAACTCAATACCGTTATGTTCCGTAATTCGTACAATAGAAAACTGTATCCGTAATTCGACTTATCCCCCTAGATGATCAATAAATAATGGACCACGACATTGATTAAAAATGTGACATTTTATGGAGCATACATGGTAGATCACACAAAGCAACCTAGAAAAGGAAAGGAGAAAGAGATGAGAAGAGGAGAAGGGGAGAGTAACGGGACATGCTGTGACAGAGTTTCATCTATATTTTGCTTATATGGTCCAATGTTAATAAGATTTGTTTTGAATTGTTTTCGACTATATATTGTTGTTTTCAGGTACTCACTCCGCGTTGCACTTAAACTATGTGCTTTACATCTATCATGCATAAACATCAACGATCCGTTCAACTGTAACGACCAATTGATACGAACACTTCCTTCTCATTCAGAAGGCTTGCTATCATTCGAATCTTATGTTTGCTTTTATCATATTGATACCATCTAACACATTCAAGATCATGATGTGTGATCTCTTTTAATCAAGAGCGAGATATCATGTTGACGCCGTCATTGACTCATATGTTAGTTCATTTTCTATCCGAAAACCCATTTAGGAGAGGTTTCAAACAACCAGTGGCCATTCAGAAAAACAGGTACATATGATACGAGAGCTTTCTAGTTAAATGAAAAGATGCACACTGCTAGCTTTTGCAAAGAAAAGGACTTCAACAGAACAAACTGTAGACGTAGATACTAAAACTGATAAAAGATGCATTTGTGGCTATTTTATTATTATAGTTCGATTTCTCAATATAATATCAGATGAGATATAATAATCATAAATGAATGTAATTGTATATTGATTGATACCCATCCAAATATGCAATAAGAATTCAAGTGTAGGCTAAAAGATAAAAATTAATCTAAAAAAAAGGTTATTTCTATATTACCACCTCAAATCTTCCATATTTTCATATTACAACCTCAAAAAATCATAATCCCATATTACAACTTCAAATTGTGATGTTATGGATAGATTGATGGTCGTCGTTATCTTTCCGTTAAAACTAACTGATTGATGTTAATTAGCATACATGCCATCATCTTTTTCTTTTTCTTTTTTTTATAAAATTTATCATCCTATAAATTTATGCTTTGGTTCCTTCACTTTCGTCTTCAACAGAGGACTTCAAAATATAATTGGAAGGCTCGGATTGTCAACCTCATATTTTTCTTCTTATTTGATGCGCATTGGTTTGATTTTGATTTATGGTTTTCCACAGTTACCTATGTTCTGAGACTTTGATCTTGAACTATGCAAGGAACTTTAATGGTGCTCATGTCTGTTATTTTGAATTGATACAAATTTTAAATTGGTCATATAGACCAGCTTTGTTAACGTTGAAATTATAATTGAATTATCGCTTTTCCTACTATAATCTTTAATTTATTTGTTTTTAAATGTGAAAGGGTTATTCGTGTTTCCTAATATAATCTTTAATTTTGTTTGTTAGCACATTTTATATTCTAGTATTGAGAAAGATTTTTACAAACCCATTTAAACATTTTTAAGAGATTAACTCAAATAATAACAACAACAATATTACTTTATGGTGTTATCAATGGAGTTATATATATTAGGATTGTAATGACGAAAAACGAAATCCAATTATTAGTTTGAATACTTAAATAGGAAAGATAAAGCTAAATCCGTTAGTTTTAATTAAGAGATAACGATGACCACTAATCTCTTCATAACACCACAATTTGAGGTTGTAATACGCAATTATTATTTTTAGTGGTTGTAATATGAAAATAAACAAGATTTCAGATAGTAATATGAAAAAAATAATAAAAAACTACTTCCTTCATCCTATAATTTTTTTACAACATGTACGTATTTTATATCATTTTATACGCATAAATATAAAGCTAAATACGTATTTTGTAATATGAAAATAATAAAAAAAAAACTACTTCCTCCATCCTATATTTTTTTACAACATGTACGTATTTTGTATCATTTTATATGCATGGATGTAAATCTCGTTTCATCAAATCACGTCTAAGTAACATGTGTTAGATTGAATACATAATAATTCATATTTTACATTAAATTTTTAAAAGATACGTTTGATCGTCGTTGTATTCATGTCAAATTTATATCGACACAAAAAAATCAAAATGATACAAACTAAATGAAAGGAAAGGAGGTTTTTTTTTTTTTTTTTTTTTTTGGTAAAAAAAACCTACTTTGTTGTGCCAATTTTTCTCCTCTTTCTTGACCATCCCATCGTTCTCATTCCCATCCTTTGCCCATATATGTTGGACAAATCTTTTCCTCAACAAATAATTTCGTTCTTTCACTTCAATCCAATCCTCTAAAATGCCCCCACCAAATGTTAAGGACCCTTCCAAACATGTGCTAATATCCACATCATTCCCATAAGAAAGTTCGTTACAGAAAAGGGCCCTTGGTGAAAAACAACTATAGGCAATATGACTTAAGATAGATAACTTCATTAAGATGATCCCAACATTGTCTATCAATTCGTAGACATTAATTGGTAGCTTTACCCTAAACAAGAATTCCAATTTTAGATGGTAACTTGAGACCTTAATAAGAGAATTGGAATTCAAATCGAAGCGAACCGACCCAACTACAAATGTTGGTACCACCTTCGCATCGTAAAAGGAATGAAGGTCTGTTCAGTAACGATTTTGTTTTTAGTTTTAGTGATTCAAAATTTCTTTTATCAAAATCATTTTTTATCAAATATTTTTGTTTTTTAGTTCTAAATTTCTGATTCTAAATTGATTTTAATTTTATGATTTTGAACAACATCACGGAATCGCATTTCAATATGAGAAGGGATATAGCTTTTAAGGTTACATCCCTTTCTCACCTAAAGTTATTTTTGATTCATTGCTTTTTTATTTTTTTTCATCTTACCCAACCTCGCTGGACTTCATCCATTAAAATCGCTGCACTCATTTCCAAGAAAAATGTGGGAGGCTATACCCGGGAGCTCTTCATGCTTTCCCCTCATATCTCGACACATGAAAAATCGCTGTAGTCATTTCCAACCCAACCTACAAATACTTTCCCCAAATCATAATCACACACAAATGGTCCAACGGTCCATCCCAAACCACCCACCAAAAGGCAAAAAGCAAAGCACCAAAACCCACGCACAAACACACCACCGCTTCTCACCTTCACCTCTGCCCCTTCAAAAACGACAGCGTTTCACCTCCCTCCTCTCCGCTCCTTGTCTGTCACTCTCCCCCTCCTTTCTCATACTTCCCCTTCTTGGACACAATGCCCTCACCATGAACCGCCACGTCACCGCCGCCGCCGTCGCCGCCGCCGAATTCTCCGGCGAAATCGACGGCGAGGATTGCTTCCACGATTCCCTCGATCGGATCCTCTCCTGCTCCAACTCATCCACCTCCGGCTCCGACGACGAAGACGACAATCGCCTGAACCGCAAACGCGGTGAGAACCGGACCGGAGCTCCCATCTCTGCGGAGGAGAAGTATGGAGTCTGGATCACGGAGTCGTTCTCGTGTTCGGTCGAGCAGCGGCGCGATCGGTTACTTCGATCGCTCGGACTCGCCGGAGATCCGGCGTTTTCGAGACGGAGTCGGCTTCGGAGGTGTGATTTGAACCGGTCCCTGTCGGCGGAGCAGTTGAGAGAGTTGTATTCTGGTGGTGTTGGTGTTGGATTGGGGAATTGCATTGTTAGATCGAAATCGGACGAATTGGATTGTCGTGATTATCATTGTTGTAGTTTGTTCGTGAGAAGGGATTGTGGTTCGAGTGGCGTAAGTAATGGTAATAATAGTGATGGTATTGATGAAAATAGAACGAACGAGATTCAAAAGGATTATAATGTGGACTTGAGGGGAGAATGTTTGGAGTGTGATTGTGTTGGTGGAGAGAAAGTGTATACGATTAAGAATCTCGACAATGGGAGCGAGTTCGTGGTGAATGAGGTGAGGGGAGACGTCAATTCGAAGAAGGTAAGGGAGGTCAGGACGGGGAGACAGTTGACGATGGAAGAGTTCGAGATGTGTGTCGGGCATTCGCCTATTGTACAGGAGCTGATGAGGAGGCAGAATGTGGAGGATGACAAGGGTTCGGATGTGAAAGAGAATGTAAATGGTGAAAATGGAGCCAAGATGAATAATAAGAAGAGGGTGGGTTGGTTGAAGAGTATCAAGAGTGTTACGAGTAGCGTTAAGGGGCATAAAGGGAGGCGTAGCAGTGATGAGAAAGATAGTTCGTCTGAGAAAGGTGATCGGAGATCTAGCTCGAGCAGTGTTGATAACCAGGATGTATCGTTTCACGGGCCTGAGAGGGTGAGGGTACGTCAGTACGGGAAATCGGTGAAAGAGATGTCGGCATTGTTCAAGTGCCAGGAGATTCATGCTCATCATGGGTCTATTTGGACTATTAAGTTCAGTTTAGATGGGAGGCTTCTCGCTAGTGCGGGCGAGGATTGTGTCATACATGTCTGGCGGGTGGTTGAGTCCAGGAGGAAAGGTGAGCTTTCGATAGAAAGACCGGATTCAGATAGTTTGAATCTCTTGTTCCCAATGAACGGACCACTTGAGCTAAGTGCTGTACACCCTGATTTGGATTTCCCTGTTGAGAAGAAACGAAGGGGGAGGAGGGCTTCATTCAGTAGAAAATCAATGAGCGTGGATCAAATTGTGGCGCCTGAGACAATCTTTGGGCTCTCGGAGAAGCCTATCTGCTCGTTTCTGGGGCATCAAGATGATGTGCTTGATCTCTCTTGGTCCAAGTCACAGGTTAATATGCTCAAGCGTTTTTTCTTGTGAAAATTGAATCGCATTTTGTTTTGCTTGAGCATTGTTTTGCTTGAGCATAGGCCTCTAATTACTTCTTTTTTTGACCTTTTTATTGGTATGATTGTTCAATTGTTATCTGGCGTCTAGTTTATTCTTTTTAGTTTATTCTTTTTCATACAGCTTGGAGTATTTGGCTCGGACTGACTATCCCATTTTCATTTTTCTGGCGTAATGGAGAGGAGGACGAGGTTACCTTATATTCGAGAGTGTCGGGATAGTATGAATGTCTTTTCTAGAATCTCAGAGTACGCCAAGATTACTGGACGGAAAGTCATGGTATCTTGTGGAAGATGATATGATTTGCATATAAGTTATAACCAAATGAACACTGTGATGTTAATTCTTCTCCCACCCCCACCCCACACCCCACACAAAAAAAAAAAAAAAAAAAAAAAAGAACAAAGTAAAAAAAGAATGAACGTTGCGATGTACTTGGTTTAATATCTTTTGAGTTGTGTAAATTGGATAGTCAGGTTAGGTTATGGTGGTTTTGCCTCACATAACAGCGCAAGGATTCTCAGTTTAGTTTCTTTTTGTCAGATTTTTTTTTTTTTCGGTAGACTACATAAGCATTTGAAAAGCACTCAAGGAAGCTTTGTTAAAGAAAAAAAAACTTATGGAGGGGAAGCAAGATATGACCCTTGTAGGTTGCTGGATTGAGTTGACCACTTGAGACATAGATCAGATTCTTGTTTTTCTTGGATAATGCCTTGCTGTTGTTGTTAAGTCTGGTGCTTTCAAGCCAGCATTCTTTAGCCTGGTTTGATATGTTGTTGATGTAGCTCATTTTCTGTGCTTCAGCTCTTGCTTTCGTCTTCCATGGACAAAACTGTGCGGCTTTGGAGCTTATCTAGCAAGAGTTGTTTGAAGGTGTTTTCCCATAGTGATTACGGTGAGAAAAACAATACTTCATTTGTTCTACACACGCTGTTTTTGTACTGTGTATTTGTAATTGTCAAGTATTTATGAGAAGTTCTGAAGTAGGGCCATCGTGAAAACTGTTGGGAAATTGCCAATTGTAAGTATGTGAACCTGCTAGGAACCCTGTAAGGTGACTGATCTTTGGAACCCTGCTGTTTGGACAAAATGTTATGGTTTTTGACCTAATTAGAAACAGTATTTCGAATTGGCTTTAAGTGGATGAAATGCCATATATTAATATTTGTATCGGTTGGGAATTTACATGGTGCAGTGACTTGCATCCAGTTCAATCCAGTTGATGACAGATACTTCATCAGTGGTTCTCTAGATGCGAAGGTTAGGATATGGTGTATCCCTGATCGCAAGGTTGTTGACTGGAATGATCTGCATGAGATGGTCACTGCTGCTTGCTATACCCCAGATGGTCAGGTTGATTATTTTTTTTTACTTTTCAATTTTCGTATAGATGTTTTTGCTCCTAGGCTCCTGTCGTCGCGCTTTTAAGCCAATAAAATTTGCCTGAAAAGTTCTTGTTTGTCCTTGAAGGGTGCTTTAGTTGGAACATATAAGGGGAGCTGTCGTCTGTACAACACATCTGGTATTGTTCTGTTTGTCTTCGACGTTTTACTTGCTCCATCTATCTGTAGGTTTGTGAATAAGAACATATTTACTTGCATTTTCCTTCCAGAAAATAAGCTGCAACAAAAGGATCAAATCAACTTGCAAAACAAGAAGAAAAAGGCACACCTGAAGAAAATTACAGGTTTCCAGGTGAGATAGTAACTTCTATTGCAAATCTTGCGCTTCAGTTCTTGTGATAAGTTCGGTTCCTGATTTAGCTGTCCGTTTTTAATGTTTTCCGTTGCCTGGTAAACTTGATCCGCATGTATCGCTTATCGGACAGTTTGCGCCAGGAAGTTCTACAGAAGTGCTCATAACCTCTGCAGATTCTCGAATTCGAGTTATTGATAATGTTGACTTGGTACACATGTTTAAAGGTAGGCAATCAAATTTTAGGATTGATATCTCCGTTCTTGTCTATATTGATGGTGCACCATGCTGTCAGTCTACAATGCTTTATGTTGTGCCATCAGTTTTGCTTGGTATACCTTGATATAGTAAGGATGACAATATATTTTTCATCTAATCATATGCAAGCTCTCTAAGAAGCTTAGAGTCAGATTTTGATCAGGCTTTCTCTTGTAGTTTTTCTCCATGGCTGCTAATGGTGAAAGTTGAATAAGTTCTGTTCTCTTTGGGCTAGTTAAAAATTAAAAATGGCCTAGTATCTCTATGTTCTAGTTAAGTGTCTCTCATACATCCACGGAAAGAGTGCCATGCTTCTTGTGCATGAAGCTATTACCTGTCTTGACTGCTTTCTTGATTCTTGTTTATTTGATAGGTTTCAGAAACACTAAAAGCCAAATCTCTGCTGCCGTCTCGGCCAATGGGAAGTATGTGGTGAGTGCTAGCGAAGACTCCCATGTTTATTTTTGGAACCACGAGGATGATTCCGGGCGAAGCAGAAGCAAAGGTGTGCCAGTCACAAGCTCCTACGAGCACTTCCATTGCCAAGATGTTTATGTCGCAGTTCCTTGGCCCGGCACTAGCGATGTATCCGAAATGCAAAATGAATCCTCCATACGACAGAATGGGGCAACCCACAATCACGATGAAGTTTCATCAGCCCATCATCCCCCAATGCCCGTAGAAGAGTTTAATGGCAATGACGGTTCTCCAACAGCATCTGGTCGTATCAGAAACCCATTTCGAGGAACCATATCCAGTGTCACAAACAGTTACTTCTTTGATAGGATTGCGGCCACATGGCCTGAAGAAAAGCTTCTTCAGGCCACGAGGAACCCAAGTCCTCGTGCGAGTTTGGATTTATCTAATGGCTTGACCAATAGTAAGTCGGCCTGGGGAATGGTGATCGTCACTGCTGGCCTTGGAGGGAAGATCAGAACCTTCCAGAATTTCGGGCTACCGGTTCGGATTTAGGACTTGGACACATGCGCACTTGTTACGCAGATGTAGGGAAGTACATACCATGTCCAGTTTTTTTTTTTTTCCTATGACGTGTGTCCTGTATTAGATAAAGCACTCTGTTACAGGAATCGAAAATTTGTTCACACAATGATATCACTAAGCCGAAGGGCTTTTGTAACTCGGAAATGTAGAGTATATAAATATAAAGAATTCTTTTGCCATTGATTCTCAATTTCTTATTTCTCTTTGCACTGTTACTTTCTCTTTCACCGCAATCTGTATTCTATGATGTACTGTTTCTCTTGTATATCTCAGCAAACCGCGTTTTTTCGTATGCATCCAGGCTACACAGAACTTCTCTACCTTCGTTGATTTTGATTCGTGCTAGGGAGATAACCAACTCCTGCTGCTATTCACTGATTGCTTCGTTGTCTGGTTTCAGGATTAGAATTACTTGCTGCGAGGCTGTTAAGCATCAAACCAGTTGGCAAAGCACATCAAATTATGGAGCTTAATGAGTCAGCTGCTGATTATAATAACTATGCTTTTGTGAGATCTGGTTTGGTGTTAAGATAATGATTAACCCGTGTGCTCCAGCTCAAAGTTTAGGTATGATTCCTTCTGTCTCTACTCATCGAATCACCGAATGCTAGTTCGCTTAGTTTAAATTTGTGTTACAGCACAATGTCTTTGATATCAGCTGGTCGGAATGATTGGTTATCTGTCTGGCTGTGAGGATGCAGATTTCTTATTCAGCTCTATCATTTCGGCTTTGCTCGTTATGTCGGCTATTTTGCTAAGAGGTGTACACAGAGTAACGGCTGTGCATGGTAGTTCTTGTCTCTAAAGTTACCTTGCAGCTCAGGTATGCATGTACATTTTGGCCTTCTAATTCAAGCATGAGCTTTTGAGTTTTGCTCAGGTAGATTCAACTGCTTCACTTATATCTCAACCCAAAAATCCAATCTAAAGGGTCATGGATTGTTTAAGTATAGGCGCTATTCTTATTTCTTCCACTATCTGTGTGCGAAACTAACTCATCCATATTTTCTGACGGTTGCTCCTCATTCACTCCTACAAAGCGGTCCACGTGATCTTCTCTAACAGTACTATCGTTGTCTGTACTGGGCCTTCTCAGCCTGTAACTGCATCTTGTACTCCAGCCCAACAATCTGGGCTTTTCAGCCCAATATTTTTCTTCCCCATTTTGCATTCCAGATACCTGTTAGCATGATAAGGTTCCCTGGAAACACAGCATGGCACCATCCTGATCCTGCTCATCCAGTGACCATTACACCAAAGGGAATTCCCATGCTCAGGCCCATGACTGTTTAACAGTGAGGGAGACAGTTGAGCAGGATTGGGTTCATGAGATTCATTGGGGAGCTATCCAAAAAGAGTAAATGAAATCTAATACTGACTTTGGATGGATGACAGATGATCCTTTGTCCTTAAAATGCAAATGAATCTTCTGTTAGTAACAAAGTGACTAAGTTTTGCATAATGTTTTGTGAAGATGATGTCAAAAATCTCTTATTAGATGTTCAAGGGCGCCATAATCTATGAGAATATCGATAGTCTTTTTTTTATAATTACAATGAAAAATAAGATTATATTAATCTCATCTTCCAACTCAGATATTATAGCTAACCGGATCATCTAAATTATTATTTTTATCTTTATCCAGTTATTTTCGAAGCTCAGTAAATGCTCCCATTGGAATGGACGGGGTAAATCCTAGTTTCAGCTATCCAGAAGGAAATATTCTATTGTTTCCAGATCCTTTGTCACGAGACACTAGTCCTACAAAACAATTTACTAATATTTCTTCAATTTTGTGAAAAAGGTGTGGAGGAAATCCAAAGCTTGGAGCTTGATTGGCCAATGCATGAGCAGATACTTGTGCAATATTATCTTATCCTCTTTGCCATCAAATTATCAAAGGGCCCCTTCCCTTTTTCTTCATTTTATCTCTTTGCTGACACTTTATGATCTCCCTATAAATATCTGCTGGATATCAGTTTCTTGAAATCCATCACTGCCCATTTCAGAATTCACCTCATTGAAGTTACCCAAGAGGAGGAGGAGAAGATAAAGGTTGTTTATTGAGTTTAGGATTTCATCCATGGCTCTCCAAGCAACAGCTTTGCTCCCTTCAGCCTTCTCTGTCCCCAAAGAGGTACCCTTTTGTGTTTTCTGCTTCTTCAACTTGGTAGGTTGTACCACATGTATCGGAAAATAATTTCTTTGTTAAAACGCAATTGGTGTAAGATTGCATATATCTTGTCTTTCATATCCTGTCTATGACGGGAATACCTCATTCGTTGTTTTTAGTGCTGTACCCCGTATGTCTGCTGATTTTCAAAAAGTCACTTATATCCTCATTGAATAGGCAGAAGAGTGGGAAATTACTGAAATGTCATGACAGATATCGGATTAGTTTTGTTCTTTTGGAATACATTGTTGATCGGTGATGTTGATTGGGTGTGGGGGGTATTGAAATGGATGTTCTTTTATGGTTTACTGATGCGGGGATGATGTGTATGTGCAGGGCAAGGCAAGTGCATTTGTCAAGGAGACTTGCTTGTTTGGGGTTTCTCTTGACCATGTCAAAACTGACTACAGCTCCTTTGCTTTGAGGTCCAAGGTGAATACCACTGTTCAATTTCCTTTGATTCAATCACTGATTTTGCTTCAGTTTTTGGTGAATTGAAGACAGAATGCTTTGCTTCTAGATTTGAATAGTGGATTTGTGTTGCTAGCACGCTCTATGTTAAAGCATATGTGGAAGAGAATTCTCCTGGGCAATCGCGTGGAAAACGTTAAGCAAATGATTAGTAGAATGACAAAGTTGCATTGTAGACGTACAGAACCCGAGCATACAACATTCTAGCTATGAACATTGCTTCTATAGCTTAAGGGATGCATTTTTCCAGGAACGGATTAAAATGGACTATTACTCCAGGGATTAGGCTGACCTGTAACGTCAGTATCTGTTATCCTTGGGTAGAATGTTATTTACATGATTTTCCATGAAAATGAAGGGTTTTCACCTTTTGCATTCTTTTGTTTTCAAATTTCTGCTAATGGCAGAATGAGCGAAGGAAGCTTTCAGTTGGCATGACCAGGGCTCAGACTGTGGCAGCCCCGGCAGTAACCCCGGCCACCCCTTCGGGGAAAAAGACCCAAAGAAAGGGCGTCGTTATAGTTACTGGCGCCTCCTCAGGCTTGGGACTTGCCGCAGCCAAGGCATTGGCTGAGACAGGAAAATGGCATGTTATCATGGCATGTAGGGATTTCCTCAAGGCTGAAAGGGCGGCTAAATCAGCTGGGATCGTGAAGGAGAACTATACCATCATGCATCTGGACCTTGCTTCCCTTGATAGCGTCCGCCAGTTCGTTGAGAACTTTAGGCAATCGGGTCGTCCTCTTGATGTCTTGGTGTGCAATGCTGCGGTCTACCTTCCCACCGCGAGGGAGCCGACCTTCACTGCTGAGGGTTTCGAGCTCAGTGTCGGGACCAATCATCTTGGGCACTTCCTGCTGTCACGGTTGTTGATGAATGATATGCAGAAGTCTGATTATCCATCGAAACGTATGATCATTGTCGGATCGATCACAGGTATAATATACATTGCTCCTAGCTGGCTTATACCGTATTGGTTTAGTGTGTTGCAATCAATAGACATATTTCTTGTTGTTCATAGCTGTTCTTGGTCGTTTAAGATGAGAGTTGCAAAATGTTACGAGAAATTCCTCTATGGATAGATTCTTGAAGGGCCGTCTATTGCAAAATGTTACAGGTACGAGTTTTGTAGGTTAGTCCAGGTATTGAGACTGGGGAGGTTCAGTGCACTTGTGGAATGTGTGCTCAATTTGATCTCAGTTTTGGTTTCCAGGAAACACGAACACATTGGCTGGCAATGTACCTCCCAAGGCGAACCTCGGCGACCTGAGGGGACTTGCCGGAGGCTTAACTGGGCTGAACAGCTCGGCCATGATAGACGGTGGTGATTTTGACGGTGCCAAGGCATACAAGGACAGCAAAGTGTGCAACATGCTCACAATGCAGGAGTTCCATCGCCGTTTCCACGAGGAGACCGGAATCACTTTCGCTTCCCTCTATCCAGGCTGCATCGCCACGACCGGCTTGTTCAGGGAACACATTCCCTTGTTCAGGTTCCTCTTCCCTCCATTCCAGAAGTACATCACCAAGGGCTATGTGTCTGAAGAAGAAGCCGGGAAAAGACTCGCTCAGGTCACTTATTCGATCCCTTCGTGCCTCATGTTTAACGAAACGTCAAAATTATTGTGTTGTGAATTGAAACAGAATGCATCTAATGTATCAATCTCAATCCACTCTTTTTAACGTGAAGGCAATGATCAAAGTGCTAACTATCATGAATACTATTGGTTCATGGTTCAGGTTGTGAGCGATCCGAGCTTGACGAAGTCAGGCGTATACTGGAGCTGGAACAAGACCTCGGCTTCATTCGAGAACCAGTTGTCGCAGGAAGCAAGCGACCCCGAGAAGGCACGCAAGGTGTGGGATATCAGTGAGAAGCTGGTTGGCTTGGCTTAAGTCCTTCAGAATGAATGTGTAGGATTCTATGGAGAGCGATGTTTGAGAATGAGTAGCACTGAAGAATCTGTGGCTGGATAGGCTTAGCGCAATTCGGATGTTGTTCTAAGCAAGGTTTGGATTTGTAAGTGCATGATGTATCGGCATTGGAATAAACTACTCATTTCGTTGTGCAAATTCGTTGTAACTGTCATATGGTCAAGTTTTCACTTAACCTTTTTTGCATGTGCGGCCTGATTCCACACGAATCCGTCAGCCTAACCACACAGCGAGATCTCGCCTCAGCCATCGAACATAACAAAGGTTGTAGTCACTGATTAACTCAAAACACTTGGTTGTTATTGAGCTGGTCGAGTTTATGATCCTAGTAAACAATCAAGACCGATCTGAGAAACTGATTAACTCAAGCATTTGTTTTTGGAAACTGTTTCATTAAACGATTGTTCATGGTGGTGTTCGAGATGGCTGACACCCATAGTTTGATCTCGCTTCTTCATGGGAGTTGTTTTAATCTTAGTTCTACGCTCTACTTGTTCAAAATCTAGAAAAAATATCATTGATGCCGCTATATTTATCTACAAAGGTTAAAGCACTATAATTTGGATCGCGATATCTTATATAAAAATTTTGTACAAAACACTGAAACCAAAACAAAAATTAGTCTATATAATCATAAATGTTTTTCCACATTCCATCTTATGAATCAACTTTAATTATGAAATAAAACATACTCGAGTTAATTAGTTTGACGTGATCAACATCTCACTAAAATTTACTACATAACCATGATTTCATCAATTTAACAATGTAAATCGCGATATTTATATCCCGATATACCCTAAACATGTCCATACCTATTCTACACGTACAATTGAAATAGAAAGATGATACAGGTACCATTGAAATAGATGATGATGAAAGTTATCTTGAAATTAGGAATTATTTGATATTTAACTGGAATATTATATTCGTTCTTAGAATTTATATGTTTGTATAATTTTGACGGATTATTCTTGATAACCGTATATGAAGGAATTGAAATTTATTTCAAAAGGTTGAGGAATTGAAGTTTATCTATCTTATTAAAATGTAAGGTGTTTTGTCATCTTCATAAATAAAATAAATAGATTAAATGTCATTGTGAACATAAAATTTTTTCACCCTGGTGACCCTCCGGTTTTGGCTCCGGCCACGCCCATGGTTGTGATCCCTAGATAGTTAGCATTCGTTCTTATTCTTCCCTCCATTGTTACGGAGTATTTCTTTAGTATAAAATCATTACTTAAGAATAATACGGGAAAATAATACTAATAGATTTTAATATAATATTGTGTTGACTATTGATGAAGATCATCCAAGAAACATCGCTAATTACACTTCAGCTCTTATTGTTCAATACATACTATCACTTGCAACCAAGATTGTTGATCACGGCATCTCATAAGTCATCACTGCCCCTACTGTCCACCGCCCGGTTTAATAGACTCATCTATGGTACCAAGAGGACACTTTCCTTGCTTCAGAGGCGATGGAACGATAGGAATCATGCCACAAACAGGGCACCCAGGGCAACTAATCAACCAGCAGTTCCCAAAGCCGAACGGACATTGACTGTAAATGGGCACAGCAATCAGCTCGCAGCCCTTGTGAAACCCCGTGTAACAAATGCACCCACAACCACCTCCGCCAGGTTGTTGACATAATGGAGAAGGAGTATTGCTTCTTATGAGAACGCCATCGTGATCACTGCCTTCTGAGCCCCCATGGTAAGTGTCTTCGTCGTCGTCTCCAATAGTTTTCACTAAAGGAGGCATAGGCTGTTCAGCATCGAAGGGAGAGGATGTGTAAGCGAAGCACAGCTTGATGCATACCAGAAGCGAGAAGAGCACGAAGATCTTGGTTGGAGCCATGAGTTGCTTTGTTTATCAGTGCTGTATGCTCGGAACGGAAGATGAAATCATCGTACTTATAGGCTACTAAGGACACGTTTGTGAAAATGATTAACAACGTTTTCGCATTCATTCCTCATTGGTTCTACATCATACTATATTTGTGATTTAGATTAGTAGTACCAACACGAAATCAGTTAAACACGTTCTGAAATCCGGGGCTTCTGCCTGTAATATGTTCGATGCTCAGGTAGTGATGGATGAATCAATGGATGAAAGCTCGCCAAGAAGAGCTTTCAGTTTGATCATTAGTAACGCTCATCTCTTGCACGCTAACCTGATGTAATGTGCTGCTACTCCTGAAATGGCAGATAAGTTGTTTCACAAGTCTGTTCAAAAATTGGTCAGACAGAAAGTTCAAAAATATATGTATGGACAACTCAAGAATCGTAATTTGTGATATTACATTAGCGTATTGATACGATGAACATGATGCCTTATCTACTGCCGATATAGCCCTCGTGAAGCTTACGATTATCATATTTTATCTATTCTGCTTCATACTCTCTCTGCATCAACTATGTGCGCCAATATTGAATTCTACCGAACATATCCGAGTGAGTGATTCTTGAGGTTGTTGATGGCTTCAAACGCTTCGCTCCAAGACCCTCACACAGACAATTACAGGAGTTTGGCTCCCACTGAGTTAACCGGGTCTCTCGCCACTGATAAGTGGGAAAATTAAGAAAACCTGTCGACATTATCCTGTCGATATATAGAGACAACAATGATTAAGGGTTATACCATACCCAAAAAAAATATGATTAAGGGTTATAGATTCATAGGTTATTATTCATCTATGCTTAGTGAATTGGAGAAGTTGTAACACTTAGACATGTCACATGAGTGAGACCACATCGAAAGAAAATAGGATCCAATCAATGATGTGGTTGATTACAAGAGTAAGAAGAAACTGGTGGTGAGCCAAAATTTTCCCATTGTACCGGACCGAGAACAGGAAGGAACCGGCCGTACCGAGCTTGTCCCGACCCAAATTTGGTTGGTACAGGATTTGGAAAATGTGAGAACCCAAAATTCGGTACTGGTACGGGAAATGTTGTTCAAGAATGGTAGTATTTGTTCCGAACCTAATCGATGTATATTACGAATTTGTTTTGAGTTAAAAGAATTATAAAGTATAACTTAAGTCGTATTGATTTAATTTAAATTGTTAGAGCAATATGCTATCCTTGATATCTGGGAAGGTTAGTTGATTTCCAAGAACAAAATTTACATGGTTGTCACACTACGATAGTACGAAGATGATTTAGCATGCCACAATGCATGTTGCATCATCTCCTGAAAACGCATTGTGCAGGCTTTTTTTTTTTTTTTTTGGCCCAAAACACATTGTAATACTTCAAGAAAATGTTTAAATTGTTTGATAGTAAGTTTCCCAACACGTGCGCGAATGAGACCAAAACACGCTGAAAGAACTAGTGTTTCATCATTTTAGAACTCTACACTTAAACCTACTTAATGTGGAATAATACTGGTATGGATAATTTTCTGAAAAATTTTCGCCTGGAAAGTTTCCGCATTGTCGCAGCAGCTTTGTTGGCTGCTCTCCACAGCACAGGTCATTCGCCGTAACCCGTAAATGGATTTGAAGTTTATCGTTTTATTATCTTGCTTTGCTTTACTATTTTTTAATGTTGCTTATGCATCTCATGTTTGCTTTTCCCCCCTCCTTTTATGTTGAAGTGTGGTGTTTTTTTTCTGTAACTATTGCCTACTGCTCTTAGTTTTTATTCTTGAACATGAATACTAGATCATGTATCGAAGGAATCGAAAATCCCGAATTTCCCATACCATAATACCGAAGAATCAGGATCGGGAATTCGTAACGAAATGGTACATAATTTTTTCAGAATCAAAAAAGTTGGAATGGAAAACGGTCGAAAATCGGACCATCCCATATCATGCTCAACCTTAGAAGAAACAGTTGAGATCAAAATAAGTCTAATGTAGTGTATAACACTTGATCATTGTTGTTTCAATCTCCATAAGTTCCGTATAAATGATAGAAAAAACTTGAAAAAGATGAATATGTATTAAGAAAATGTTGGTAAAACTTCAAAATTTAAATATTAAATGAACACAAAATCAAAGTTGTATGGGCATGTGGTAAAACAATCTATGACTATGACTATTGTATATAGCTATGGGCTAGCTCCATGTAAATCTATATGTAAGTATTTGGCATCATATCCTATCTTATGTACTAAATCACAATTATTGTTCGTCAAAAAGACGTGGTTGTAAATATACTAAGATATTAACGGGTTTATAATTTTATTTAAATATATAAAAGTATTTTTTTATCAAAAATTGATTTTTTGATATCAAATTTAATTGATCATATATTAAACGTTATTTTATTTATAAATATAACTTAAATAAATTTAATATATATTGATATTTTATTTTTTTAAATTTAATATATTTCAAATATATAACAATATAACAAAAATTATGTAAAACTACAAAAACAAAGAAAATATTACACAAAACTACACACTGCAGATATTTTCCCAAAACTACAATCTCCTCCCTCGGCTCGCTGCCCTCCCCTCTCCTTGTTCATCGGAGTCAATCCCCGTCCCACTCTCTCTCTCTCTCTCCCTCCTCCTCCTCCTCTTCCTCCTCCCCCACTCTCCGCCACCTCAATGCTCCTCCTCTCACGCCACCAAAACCCTAGAAATCCCCAATTACGGTTCCACTAATCCCCAAATCATTACCGTCCCCTTCGAACGACGTCCTAATGAAGCAATCAACGGCGACGACGATGTCGACTCCGATTCTGGACCGATTCAGGGACCTGGTGGCCACCGATCGAAGAAGGAGCGAAGGATGAGGAGGAGATGTGGTTGTGCGGGCGTACGAGGAGTTGTTATCAGAATTGACGTTCAATTCGACGCCAATCATCACGTTCAGAATTGTTGTTGCGATTTAGTCTGTTTTGTTTTCTTCATGCGCCCTTCTGTTTTTAGACGTTGTGTTTGTTTTTTTTTTTTTCCGTCCTGTTTGATTTTGTTTAAACACCCTATTTTTTTATTTTTGTTCAAACATCTTGTTTTTTTCTTTTCTTTTCTTCAGATATCCCAACGGATATCTTGTTTTGTTTTTTTTTTTTTTTTCCAGACATTTTGTATTTTTTCTTCAGACGTCTTGTTTCAGACGTGTTGGATTTCGAGGACGAGTCTGACAATTTGTCGGATATCAACGACGATTCCGACAATTTCTCGGATTCCAAAGACGATCCGGCGATGGTGGGGTCCGATAATTTGTCGGATTCCAACGACGATTTCAAAGACGATCCTGCGATGGTGGGGTGATGTTAGGTGGTTGGATGGAGGTGAGGATATGACAAAGGGATTAGAATTTAGATGAATTGGAAGAGTAAAAAGAATTATAATTTTTTGAAATATTTTTTCTGTTTAAAAATTATACTTTGAGGTGAAAACCTCAAAATATAAAATACAAATATGAATATAAATAGTTTATAATGTTTTTTAAATTTAAGTAATCAAATAAAATTAGAATAAAAATTGGATAATATATTTGTTATAAGAATGAATATCATATTATTTTTTTAAGAATCAATGCAAAATTTAATAATCTTCTTAATTATCATGAATAATATACATATTTAATTTAGAAAAATAATAATAATCATATATGTATATATATATATAATATGTCCAATAATAAACAATCTTAAGTATAAATTTAACAACAAAGTTTATAAAAGATTTATTAAAAAGTTTTACCTGTAATTATTTAAAATATGTTAAATATATTGTTTTGTTTTGATATATTAAAATTAGGTTTGAGATTTGTGTCTATAAAGTTGCACTATTGATCTATACCCGTGTATGACTACTCTGTTTTGGTGTATGGTTAGGTCTCACTTGGGACTAGCTTCTTCCTCATGGTTCCGCACTTCATTTGCAGTGAAAAGCTCTTTCTAAAGAGTTACGTGCTTGTACGTATTGAATGATGGCTAAGTGCATCAACTGGCCTGTAAATGCGTCTAGGATTGCATCATATTAACATGATATACATGTACTCAACTAACCAACCAAGCAGGGTTAGAGCTCCAGCATCGGAGTCCTCAGTCATTTACAAAGAATCCGAAGATGAAAAACAGCAGTAAGGACTGATCTGTATGAGCGGAAGCAGTGAGCAATTATGCAATGGAAGTAAGCGTCAACGATGTTCTGAACTAAGCACAATGATAGCAACTTAGCAAGTCATGTGTGAAGAGGAGATGCTTATTTCCTTGCTTGAGCCATGACAGTATTGTTTAAATGATTTTAACATTTTAAGTGAATCAATATCATCAATGAAGATTGTTGAACTGTCTCGATGTGATCCAATTCATTAGGCTGTTCAGTTGACATCAAGTCAACTTTATACCAGGATTCAGATAATGTTGACACAGGTGCCCTCTAAGCTGAGCACATCGAGTGGCTGTCTCGCATCACAGGCGTACTGAGTATAGTGAGATGAGTTCATTCCAATCCTCATGAAAGATGATCCTTGCAAACGAGAACTCGTAAAACGTAGTAACTGTTGTTAAAATTACACAATCTGTCAGCCGGAATCATGCATTTTCATAGGAACGATACAATATCTGCGAGTCTAACGATCCTACTAACGAAAGAGGAGGAGCTGAAAAACAATCTCTTATCCGAAATATCCCTCTCAACTTGAAGCTGAAGCAGTTGAGACTAAATCAACACATCATCCAATATAACAAATCGATTTACACCAAATCCTAACCTATACAAATCGATAGAACCTAGCTAGATGACGTACTTAGAAGAACAATTGTCCTAAAATTCTCTTATGCGTATGGAGTTCACTTAAAAATTTGACACCGCTTATCAAACAAAGAAATGATCAGTGAACTATTGGCTTCGGATCACCCTCTTCTTACAGGCATAGAAGAACATCTTGTAATCCCCCTGATGTCAAACTTGGACGAGGTTGAAGAAGACATAGAATTGGAATGTCTGAGGAGGGGAGTTCCGGCTCTGCCTGACGATGGTTCATTGGTGACATGTGAAGCATTAGTCAGTGGCGTGGGGGTCGGTTGCAGCTCGATCTCGGGGTCCATAGAAGTACCGGTCCTGGGGGTTTCCAAAATGCGATCTTCATAGTCTTCCAATGACATGACGGTGCTTGTGTCCGTGTGGATCGTTGAATCATCCATGAAATAGCCATGTCTTCTCTTCTTCTCGACCGATTTCTTCCACACGTGAAGTGTCTCTCTTATTCTTAGAGGAACTAATGCCGCCTTATAATGCGTCCCCATCTGAAGTGATAGAAAAACGTAATAATACGATGAACTTCGATTCTACACATTTTCAAATATACAATCAAAAAGAGCTCAAGTTGACAAGTTCTCTCCTCACCATAATTCATTATTCATCAACATTCAGGACAGTAGTGAGTCCATAGTACATATTGTGTTGTACAGAAACTGACAGTCGATCACGATAAGAATTGTCGTTACCTGAGTCACCAGTGCATACAATGGTAGAGTACTGTAGCTGCACAAAAACTGCCCAAAGAAGCTGCAGCACCACATAATGCAAGAAATTTTCTCAGCTTCCCCAAATATTGGTCCATTGGAATAATCAGAAAAAAAAAAATCCAATGAAGCGTCGTACCCTATAATGAGCCGTAAGTACACCAGTAAATGGTTATTGATAAAGCAGGAATTATACCCGAACTGCCACTGTAAAGCAATTAAAACACATGCACATATATAAGTCGGGCGAATCATGCTCCAGATGACTAATTCTAGGATTTGCATGGTATACTACTATCAAACTAGAACTCCGGGAAGGAGCATCAATACTATTCTTTTAATGTTCCCTCTCGCACTTGACGAGTTCAAGATAATCATGTTAGCCTTCCATTCTGTATGATCCAAATTATTCATCCCTATGTGTTGAACCGTGTCCGTGTTACTATGTTTTGTCCTGAGCAATTCAGAACTGCCGAAACTTTTCCATAAGGCTCTGTCTTGCAAGCATATTCAATATGCATGTCATATTGTATAGTTAAGCACGGATATATGATAACTGATGATGAAAAATTTGCAAAATGACCCTTCAAAGTTAGCTAGATTACAATATCATAAAGACCGAAAAAGCCGATGGAAGGGAAAGTACGTACCCAGAACCAGAAAAATGAAGCCAGCTCAAATGAGTTCTGAAATTTTTTAGTCATTGAAAGAACACAAGTTAGTTGCTTATGGCACCAAAGTATCCGTTATATCTAGAAGCAAAATGCCAACGAAAGAACTGCTGACCTGGAAAAGGATAAAATGGATCAGACCCAACAACAGTTCTGGTTTCTTAAACCAGAAGAGATCATCACGCGGTTTCAATTTCATCCCAATGAAAAATCCTGATATTCCCGCACTTTCCAATGTCAATGTTGCAATAACATGCTGCAGCTTTGTGCCTATCAGAAGAACTAGCTGCAGGGTAGCATGCAAGGATATCATGATACAATAAAGACCATCTTCATTCGATTCATTTCCACAAGACTTAGGCGCAGATACATATATTTTCAGCAACCAAGCAAAATGCAAGATCAGATATTCAAATGAAAGTTCTTATCAAGGCTAAAGAGCGAAGATAATTAAGACTAAACTTCGAGAACGAATTCATCACAGTTAGTCTACTGTTTTCCATCAAGTTTTCCATCAATCTTCACAGCATTATTCAACTGTCACAACAGGATCTAACCGAGATCCCTATTATAATAGAACTGCATGTTCAACATGAACTTACAGATATTGGCAGAACAGCTATCCAAAAGTATAAATTGGACCCTGCATAGAGATAGTCAAATTGATTAATATAAAGCATAATGTCCATAAATTCTGTCAAGATAACAGATGAATCGTGAGATGGAGAAGTGATTTCATCAAGTGTATCCGAATGTGAGAAGTACCTTTTATATTGAATAGCATAAAGGCGACGACGAATCCCCAAAGTGGACCACTGAGGAAAGGATAAAGAAACAAGCATTTAGCAACTAAACCTTGTTAACTAGCCTAGGCGTGAAAGCGTCCGATCATTAAACCAGCAGTACAAGAAAGTGGACAGTGTGGATATTCCGATATAAATATGATATATAAGCATAATAGGGAAGCACCAAAAAGAAAAGAAAAAATGAAAAAGAAAATCACAGCATATATTTATGCATAATGCACGTACTGGTGTGGAGGTTTATGTTAGTGCTAAGAAGCAAACAAATTACCTGACGCCAACTACCCGTTGAAATTCTTCTTCCATGGAGCGAACCATATAGCCGTGAAAGTCATATTTATATCTCAACTTGTGATTCTGCCATAAACCGCAAATGAAGGTAAGCTGGAACCTTATTTCTTCAGCCACTACACTAACATTAGAAGGTAGATGAACTAACCATTTTCCGTATTGCCTAGACTAGAAAATCCTCTAAATCAAGTGATAAGATGCCAAAATCTGTTGTATTTAAAATGCATTCATGTTATTCACACAAGAAATCCAACAATGAAGGGAATTACAATCTCTCTTCTTCTCACTTGCACAATTAAATTACAATCAACGTCTAATTATATTGCTCTCTTGTTTGGATAATCACACCGTTTGCACCTTCCACTTTTCCCAAACGTGTCATGATGATGGATAAAAAAACGAATGCCACTTGACATAGCATGGTTAAGGACGACTCCTCTCATCATATATTAAAAACTGTGTACTACACCAAGTATTACCTAACAGCAGAAAATGAGTGAAAGAAAAGCATTATTCATCCTACTAGTGTAATAATAATGCTAGTACCATGATGAAGCCCTTACGGAGTGTAAGATAGTCTGTACGAACAACGGAATGCCCAAACTGCCGGAAGAAACATGTCTGTTATACAGCAAAACAAGTACATCAGAAAACAAGCAACTTGTCAACCTGTATAAGCATGCAATTGAGAAAAAAAAAAACCAGAAATTACGTCTATGCAAGAGTTCTCTTGATGGAGAAAATTCAGAGTTGATGTTTGTAATATCCCAAACAAAAAAAAAGGAAAAGAAAAGAAAAAAGAAAGAAAGAAGGAAAAGAGACATAGAGATAAGGGGGAGAACCAATCAAAAACAATTTCCATATTTTCTTTTATATCTATCTCCATTCATCATCTTCGTCTTTTCCTATCCAAAATTTATCCCTACCAAGTCCCTCTCTCAATTCACTTTCTATACCTTCCGTCTCCATAAAAAATTTCCATCTCTTCCACCAAGCACACAAGAATCTATTAGGCCTCTCTCATTGGCGATTACAATTCGATCCTGTTTTAAGCTTAGTACATCGAACCTAATCCGTTTTCTTCTCCCTAGTAACCTTTTGGAAGACACTTTATCAATGGAGAATCTGGATTTATGTTTCGTTCATACTCAATTATGATGATTTGGTGATGGCCTATGATTAAGGTGGATCAATTTGGGATTTGGGGTTCAATTGATGATGGGTAAACCGTTTGATGTTTAAAATTCGTTCAGGGGATGTATAGTGTGGCATAATTTGG
Organism: Drosera spatulata; assembly: GCA_035668315.1. Lineage (NCBI taxonomy): Eukaryota > Viridiplantae > Streptophyta > Magnoliopsida > Caryophyllales > Droseraceae > Drosera > Drosera spatulata. The sequence goes on along the minus strand of JAOVYX010015808.1, from coordinate 19,099 downwards.
AAGCTGCAGATGCCTAATTTCTAATGAATTTGATGAAAGATGATTGGGAATCATAAGTTATATCGAAATGTATGGATGTGTCAATCTGTAAAAACTGATAATAGGGCTGACTTCGAGGATTAATCTGAAACTATTCAGAAATAGTTAGGAAACATGTCTTATACCATTGGAAAGGTATTGAAGTCTAATTTCTAGAAAAGTTTGCAAACCTTGATTTGGAGTTGTATGTAAAAAATTAAACTGAATAGTGAAGCAACGTCAAACAATTTGATTTAGCAGAAACCGTAAATTAAACTAATAAACTGCTATTTCTCATAAAGCTTTATGACATACGCTGAAACTTAGAAAGATTATGAAGTCTAGTTTATAAAGAATTTTACGAATTCATTTTTGGAGATGTGTGTAAGAAGGTATCGATTAAATTGTGTCGAAAGGTCAAATGATACAGTTTTGTTCCACTTTAGACCATTAATCTGGTTCAGATCAGTAAATATAAATTGGCAAATCTTATATTATTGAACTCCCTTCGTGTCTAGCTTCTAAGGAATCAAAGAGAACTCATTTTCGAGCTTTATATAATTAATTATGGTGATTTTCGTACAGTAATATAAATCTTTCTTGAGTTGATACAATGCAAATTTTGACAATCTTATACTACCATCTTTGATTCAAGATGATTGCTTCCGTCATTGATCCTTCATGAATCTTTATTTTATTCTCCCAAGTATTGAGGTGAGTACCTAATAGAATTTTTCATCATTGGCTCTATTATATGATCCAGCCCTCTCTTTTTTTCTTTTTTTGAAGACGACAGGCATACGTCATATGTATTTATTTGACGATGAAAGTTTTCTAAAACTTTACAATTAAATTCTGATTTCTTTTAATAATCCCTAATTGGTTGTATATATTCCCCTAAAATAAAATTATTTTATTATGTTTTTCCATGTACCTATGTCTGGTTGTCTATAATCGAAATATTCTAGGCTTTACGTTTGGAAATAAAACAACATGACTTTACGACATGACACGATATTAACTGTATTGTCATATTAGTTTCAACTATCGACGCTTGCTATCCATGTTTTTATTAGTCTAGAGCTGCTTTCGATCGGAAGCAGCTTAAAACAGGGTTTTTTGTCGGGTAAATACAGAGATTAATCTGCCTTTTAGAGAATAGAACCATTGGATTTTGACTCTCGAATGACTTAATGGGTGATTTTTGTCATCCGAATCAGCTTACAGCCTTATGCAGATGGTCATTCCGAGTATAACTGTAAACATGATAATGAATATCCGTAACCTATGATGAGATTATTTTCAATAATATTTTATTACATATTTTTCATATGTTGGTGAATGACCATTTATTTGGATATCTCTAGATTTATGATGATTATGATAAGGTATTTTATGCACGAGTTTTTTTTTAACTTCTCGCAGATTTCGAGATTTTGGATTTATCGAGTGTGACATATGTTTCTTACGTGTTGGCTCGGATTTTGAATTTACTATTCTTTCGAGTTTTTAAAGCTGGTATCGACATGTTTGAAGGAAAGTTTTTCTTGAGTTTGTGAGTTAAATTCTTATGTTAATAAGTCTTGACATTTGATTCATATTTAACTTAGAGAGTATGCTTAAGTCTTCTTTTATGTTATTTTGAAGAATTTCGTTAATCCTATTAAATTCTGGATACTCTTCTGCATACTCTTAGTTTAGTTGTACCACGTCATCAAAGACTTCTTTTCTTGTGGGGTGTATTTCATTAAGACCGATAAAGATTACCATTTATTATCGTACCAAATCTTTTCTTCTTGAGTATGCCATTTGCATCTAGTATGCTAGGCATTCACTCAACGTTGAAGATGACGGGATTATCCCGTATCATTTTTCAGGTTCACAAATTTAGCTTGGCATCAATGTAGACTCTGGTCTGAGAGGACCGTTTTAGGATTCCGTGTGTAATATTATAATGGTTTTATTTGTTTACTTTTATTGAAATGAATGTGTTATGTTTTAAAGATTATAATATTGGATGGGAATGAACTGGATCATTTAGTCGCTTCCACGTCCGTAATTTATGTTTGGTACGATTAGAGTTACATGTCAAGAGTTTTTGTATGGTTGGTTGAAAGATGGTACTTATTGACTGACTTCAAAGGCTTACGTGAATTATAAAGTCTGTAAACTTGTGGTTCATGTGTTGGTCATGCTCCTATGGGATTGGGGTGTGACAATGTTAGTATTAGAAAATTTCATAGTTGAACTCCCCAATGTTCACTCTTGATATTTGAGTGTGAAGAGCATCTGCACAACGTCCATGGAGCCAGAGTCCAAGAGAGTTTTCCCTGTGTTTTCTAGAAGTTTGTCTTCACGCATGAGGCTGTTGAATATACCACTGATGGAAACTTTACAGGTAAGATATCGATTGATCATGACTTAGGACTAAGTTATCAAATTGGGATAGAAACGGCAAAAGTTCTGCAAGCTTATGTGCTAGGAGAAAGCTGCATACTACTAGAAGACAAACATTATCCAGGGTCCAAAACAAACACTACGTTCAAAACAAACGAATTAATGGATCAAGTAAGATGGAAGCCATCAACCAAGTAGCAGAATGCAAGATGAAGAAGATGTGTTTGACATACCACCCAAATCATGATTCTGTTCTTAGAAGTAGGACCAGATGCTTTGTACTTTACAAAGGTTGATTGCCTTCGATTTACCAGCTCCCTAGTGATTTCTGTAGAAGAAAAAACAAACTCATATCATCTTTGCAGACCTTCATGACACAATTATTTATCCGCAGACCCAATGAAAGAAATCATAGCTACAAGAGAACTTTCTGACAATAACTTCCAATCACAGTTTGCAACTGGAACAGATGCTTTTCCTACATGGCGAACTGACGATCTAGCAACCAAATTAGGTTTGCATATGGGGAAGGTTTTGGTTTTTAGACAAGTTTTCTACAGCTTCAGGTGAGCATGAATTACAACATATAAAATAGATTACCACAATCAGCCATTGCTGAGTGCAAAAATCAAAACAGCTGAAATGTCACCTGTCAATGAATCATGTCGGTCTGCACGAGCCTCATCTTCCCAGGTTCTCCAGCTTTGGATCTAGCAATAGGATCAAAATAATAAATACAGGGTCCTTTCAAAAATAATAATAATAATAAATACAGGGTGACGCAATATGCCACATTTGAATTTTGCACTTTCCATCAACACAATAAACATGGGCAGGAACAAGAGAAACATTAAGCTAAAGAATTTCCCATGCAGAAGTATTGACAAATTCATGGCAAAAGAATTATAAGACATACAGCTCCTTTAAGCGCCTCTCAACACCCAACCATCACCCAAGTGCTAGAACACATAACATAAAGTTTGATTACCCAGAAGCTGCAACTTTCATATTTGAAGGCATCGGCTTTCAGGAAACGTAAAGGCTAAACACCACCTAAAACCCTAATGATGGTTTTCACAGGGTCAAGGCAAAGTGATAACATAAGAGCCACATGCATGAGATACGCAGAAAGTATACAGCTTCGCACAAACATGATCAAATGACCTCTAACCTTCACAATTGCCAGCAACATTGTCAAGCAGCTGTAAGATACATGAGTAACCGCCAGGGTAAAAATAAATCTGTGCAGCTGCTCAAGACCTTGGTATGAAACAAATGGTTCATAACCCTGAGAAGACAAGAAAACCAGGAAGTGTTTAGTTGAAAAGCAGCTGGTGAGAGGGGTAAAGAGTTCAAAATAGAGAAAAATTACATATCTAGTTGAAATATATCATGAAAATAAAGAAAATTCAGCATGCCTCTTGACATTTAGATTGGATCAACACATTCAGCACCCTCCTGTATGTGTGAGGAACAGACACCATCAAAAGTTTACGGCCTTCGGGGGAATTATTTAGACGTTCTTCGTCGATCTCATCCTTGGAGCAGGGAGCAAAAAAACCATCATAAAATTTTGACTTGATACATATGTTGGATATGGAGCTTGCTGTTGCTGTCAGAAGCAAAGAAACAAATCCGAGCAACATCAACTCTGTACAAAGGAAACCAAGTGAATAACCATCAAACTTTGAACATCCAAAAAGCAATTTTCCAAGTGCCGAGGGCCAAATCCTCCTCGTCTTTGTTCAAACTGCAGCTACAAACTTATAATTCAAAATTCTTGATACGATGACGAGCAATTTCCAGTACCTTCTTTCATTTTCTCCAGAGATTGCAACAGAGGCTTCCGATGCGTATCCTGCAACCACTGGAACAGAAGAATAGCAATCAATCTACAGCACAGAAAGTAAGAATCTTACACATATTGATCATCATCATAAAAGGAATCACCTCTGCCAAATTTCAAATGCAATCTCAAACTCAAGGTCAAACCTCAAAAACAGTCCTTAATATTCGAGGCACACACCAAAATCATTCCATACCACAATAAAAATAGTCAACAAGATCATGATGGTCCTGCCAAAGCAATCAGCATCAAGTGCCATCAACCGATAACCCCTGGTAGAAATTTAAACAGTCATGTGTAGCACAGAAACTACAGCTATACACAGGATATAGAACCCGGAATCGAGCGCAATATATATGTCTGCCTCGAAAATAAAACACTTCAAAATACCAACCACATCAAGCAAAAATCCCACAAACAGATAAATCGGAACAAAATTCAATAATTGAAACAAATATCAAACTTGAACTAAATTTAACAATTAATAAATCTGAAACTGATTTCACTGCGGCCAATAGATACGAGTAAGAATCCATATATAACACACCATTCCTGATGTTAGCCATCAAGTTACCTAGTAATGGACACCACAAGCAACCACAAGAACATTGGAAACTAATTCAAACAAAAGGATGTATGCTAATCAAACTCACACGACCAAGTTGACCGATCGACTGGTGAACAAGCAACGAGATGACAACAAATATCGTCAACACAGTTGCGACAGACCATGTTGGCGTCAAAGCCAAAGATCGTAGTTCCTCCGTACTGGCTTCCATCCTTCGGCCTTCCTATCCACACCCGAGAAACCAAAATCTCGAGGAACCCAACCCCAGATTCCTTTTCAAAAGTTGAGAGACAACCCACAAGATCCTCATCAAGTGCAAATGAAGACAGCTTCAGGTTAGTGAAAAGACCCAAAAAGGAAAAGGTTCACAGAACCCATCAATTTCATCATCTTCCTATGAAATGACACCTCTTTCTCAGCAATTAAGTAGTTCTCACATGGTTTTGTGTAATGAAACCCAAGAAACTATAAATCATTAATACATGATAATGACATCCAAATCACATGATTTCCATCATTAATCAATCCCCACGCTCGACAATAATGAGACAACTCTCTACAGTAAAAAAATATTGCTATCAATCAACTGAGTTCCAATCAATGTGCTTAACCTAAACAGATGGGCTCTTCATTGATAAACCCTAGTTCCAAAAATCAAAACTCTACCAAAAATTAAGGATTCAGCTGTATATCTGCAGAATTTATTCAACTGGATTCTTTTTTCCTAGTACCCAGATATCGAAATTTTACCCAAAATTTTGGTATGTGCAGATTCTAAACAAATGGGCACTTGAAAAAATCAAATTTGTGACAATAAAACAATCGCAGAATCTGCTTGGTACGTGTAAAATCGAATCAAATGGGTACTACATAGATGGAACCGTTGCCCCAAAATTCAAAACATTAACCCAAAATTTCACAGAAATCAACTGGGTTTTATTCCAACGCCGCAGAAGGGGTTGATGAGTTTCACCGATTCAATGGATCCGATTTCAAACCCATGAATTATTGAAGAGTTCGTAATCCAATGGGTTTTTGAATCCATATGAGCAAAGATTCGAATCGAATTGATCGGGAGTTGAAATGGAGTAGATACACTCCAACAGTTGCTTTTTATTTTTGAGATGAACGGCTATGTCTAGAAATTCTGCAGAGTTAAAATCATAATTACAGTCTGCAAATGCTTTCATGGACGATCTCTCACAAGAATTGAAGGATAAACACTTTTATAATGAAGATTGTCCATAATCATTTCGTTATTGATCGGGTGTTACTTCTTCTTTCTTAAATTAATTGCTCGTTCAATCTCAATAAATTATAATATATTAATTTCATATAATTAATAAAAAAATATATTGATTTTATCATTTTTTATTTTTATATTCTTATGAATGATGAAAGTAATCATCAATAAATAAAAAAATAAAAAATAATTAAAAAAAGATAAAATGCTATAAGTCATAATAAAATAAGTTAAAATCATAATTACAGTCCAACAAATGCTTTCACGGACGATCTCGTATGAAGGATAACACTTCTATAATGAAGATTGTCAATAATCATTTCATTATTGATAACAGATATTATTCTTTTCGTCCTAAATTAATTATTTTTTTATTTTAGATAAATTATGCTGTATTAACTTGATACGATTTGTAATAAGCAAACTTTGAACACAATTAGTTGATTATATTAATATATTCTTTAAAAATAAACGAATCATTAGAATTAAATTTTAAACAAAAATACGAATTCGTTATAAAATTTAAAATATTTTAATATAATTATTCTGACGATTTATAAAAATAATCATACCAAATATAATTTTAAAAATTAACAAAAACTCAAATTATTCTAAATCGATCAATCGAAACGTTCTTACCTCTTCGTTATCCCTATCCCATCCATTCTCTACCTCTCCCTCAATTTTCCCCACTTCCTCTCCTTCCCTTCCTCTGATTCCACCCCAGCCACCACCAGAACCCCGCACACCGTCGCCAGCCACGCCACCACGCCGCCAGCCTTGTCATCGCGCGCCACTGATAGCTGCCCCGGCCAGCCCACAGCCACCACCGAAGCACCACCCATCCTGTCGCCTCCGCCACGCCGTCACTTCCTGTTGCCATCGTCGACCACCTGCTTGTCGCCATCGCCGTCAACTGCCATCGGACCATCGCGCCAGCCACCAGCCGTCGCAGCCCCTGCCCAGTGCGGCGCCACCTGTTCCGCCATCAGCCACAACCTCTGCCACTCCGCCACTCCTATGACCCGCAGCCGCTACCACACACATCAACCCATTCATTTTTAGGCAACCCCTCTAATTTTTTTCTTGGATTGAACTGAGATGTGCGTGGACTCGTGGGTGCGTGAAGTAGGATTTGTGATGGATTATGCGAGTTTTGATTAAATTGATCATTAAAAAAAATACAATTTATAAAATCTGTTATAAAAACAGATATTTTTTTAACGGATTTGTAGTAAAAACAACAGGTAAAAATATTTATGTTTTTGTGACCGAAAGTTAAATTTTGTCTTTAAAATTAATACATTTAACGACGGAATTTCGTCGTTGAAAAATTAACAAATTCCATAATATAATTTACGACGGATTTTCATCGTAAAATTATAAAAATAGGTTTTGCAATCATCTATTTAGCGACGGGTTTTCGTCACTGAAAAATAAAAAATCCCATCATAGAATTAGCGACGTATATACGTTGCTAAAAAAAATTTCAAATACAATAATTAACGACGGATTCCGTCGTTAAATCGAAGTGAGAATTGATTTACCTACGGATCCGTCATAAATTTAATTAAGTTTACCTTATAAACTTTTCATGAAAGTTAAGAAATGCATATTGTTGCGACGGATCCCGTCGCAAAAAATTTCAAAATCCAATCATAGAATTAACGACGGATATCCGTCGCTAATCATAAAAAGAAATTTTCCAAATACAATAATTAGCGACAAATTCCGTCGCTAAATTGAAATAGATAATGATTTAGCTACGGATTTGTCATAAATTTAAATAATTTTGCCTTAGCAAATTTTTCATGAAAATTGAGAAATGCATGTTGTTGCGACGGATTCTGTCGCTAATATAACAATTAGTGACGAATTTCATCGCAAAACTTGTATTCGATAATTTCAAGTGATGATCTTATAAGTTAAAATCTTAAAAATTATAAATATTTTTGAATTTCGTAATAGTAGAAATGTTAACCTATGATAAGTTGTTGTATTTCGCAAAATTTTAATGAAGGAACTATATAGTGTTAAGAACTCATAATAATATGTTCAAGTTATATATGTAACAAAACTTGAAACACATAAGATGTTGTATATGATATTGGTGGTAAATGTATCACGTATTATAAATGAAATCCTTACAAAATTAAATTGAAAGTAATTGTGAAAAAGAAATAAACGACGTAAAAAATATAAAAAGAAAGTGACAAAAATTTAAAAATTAGACTATTAACGATGGAATTCCGTAGTTAATTTGTATGTAGATCATATTAGCGATGGAAATCCGTCGCTAATGTTAATTTTCAGATGATGAAGGTGATGAGATAGGCAAGGAGGAGGAAGACGAGAAGGAGGAGGAGGAAGAGGAAGAGGAAGACGAGGAAGAGGAAGAGGAAGACACAACAGGAGACATAACCAAAGACGAGTCTGAAAATGATGATGAAAATGACGATGGCGAGGGGGGGAATGATCGTTTCTTAACATTTTAAATAAATACGTAAAAAACAAGAACTTCCTAGCGTGATCGCATTATGTCTTTATAACATACGTAATCATAATGGTTGCATCCCTTCGTATGAAATTAACATTTTTTCCTTATATGTTCGCAGATGTCGTCATCCGGTGATTCCAGGGATAGACGTAGTGCTTCGTGTGGACGATCCAGCGGACGCGGCACTGGTTCACAGGATCGTCGTTTTGACAGGAGCATATCCAGGAGCATTGAGAGTACCATGCCATCTCACATTCCTGCAACGGAGGGAGGGCCCCAGCCTGATCAGTTCGACATCATGGCCGATGTACAGCACGATCATGGGCAGTTCGTCCCGGCGTTGCCTCCGGATGAGCCCTCTCCTCGTGCTTCTACATCAGCACGGCCATCGTCCTCCCGTGATAGTAGAGCTAGACTGTCGGATATCGATCCTAGTTCTCCATTACATCCAGATACACACTGGTAAAATTTTTACATATATCTCTCCCTTTTTATTTCTCCTATATACATTTTATCTTCGATTACTATAGACGCATTTATCAATACTTATGTGTGTTTGGAACCATATGATGTAGGTTTGATCACAATGATGCAGTCAGGACAGTCACTGCATCATTCACCGTCTTTTATGAGGCGTTGTGGACTTTCTATTCCGAGGTTCCACTTCATGCATGTGATCGCATGTTCGGTTGGTTCTCGGTAAGAGCCTGAAACCCCTTTTCTATGTTATTGATAATTTTATTTTGATATATATATATGTACTATAGAAATTAATATGTTCTATTGTTTCTTTTAGGCGCAGTATACCTGTGATCCATCACTCGATGCACGGGTACGCGTTGGATGGGAGGCGACGTTGAAACGTCGTTTCCCAGACATCTTCTACAAGGCTCGAATCGCAATTATTGAGGGACGATTCGACAGCGTACAGTGGATGCCCTTCGAGCTTCAGATGGAGCTCTTGGAGAGACAGTGCGTGAGTGAGGATTTTCAGACGAAATCCGACATCGCCCAGCAGAACCGGGCGAAGGGGATTGCGACACACGCTCAGGATAGTGTGTCCTCCGTCGCCATCGGGAAGAGGATGGTAAGTTTTTTGTGTTTTTTTTTTCATTCGGTACATTTAAGATTTATACATGTTTTATCATTTCATTAACGAAATTTCATATAACAATCATAATGTCGCTTTAACTCATTGTTTTGATTAAATTATTTTAGGTGACGGCCTTGAAACAAAAGGTCATAGGCTCCGAGGTTTTTATCCAGACTCATAAGAAGTCGGATACCCCTGGCGTTGTAGAGAGCATTCAGACTGGGAAGTCTATAGCGGACATTCCATTAGTTGATGAGCTTGCGACACAGTTTCGGGTATCTTTTCTTTCGCTTCTTATTTATTAAATACAGTTTCTATTACATCTCACATTACTAATGCATTACAAATGATCTACTGTAGGATTCATATTTTGAGCGACTCCGTCAGCTGCCTGAGTCGTAGATGGATGAGTCTGTCGATCCCGAGGTTTCTCAGCAGTAGTTTCATGCAGCGGCTGATCGGACTTTTTTGGAGGTCTCTCGGACCGACAAGGGAAGGGTATATATCATCGGCTCAGCTGCGAGTCAATTATACCCCCGATCCATGCTCAGCTCTTCATCCAGGAGTCATTCGCAAAGCTCTCGGGGGATTCCTGAAGATTATTATCAGCTCAAGGAAGAAGTCCTCACCCTCCGACAGAGCTAGGCCAGGATGGAGCAGTAGATGGTCTTCCTCTCCATGAAGATGGGCGAGGATTCTTCCACATGTCAGAACGAGGCTAGTAGAGCTTTTCTTTCTTTTCAACCACCTCCGGATGACGACTCCTATCCCCCAGAGCAACGTGATGTTCGACTAGCTGACCATTGATGCCTATTAGGTTGTTGTAAACTCGAATTATGTGTATAATTCGAAATTTTAGTTCAATTTGATTGATGTTTGTTTATTTCTGAGTTCCTTGATGTTTCAGGTACATGTATTTGTATTGGTACGCGCTGAAATTCTAATTTATTTTTTAAAAAATTAAACTCAATTAGTGACGAAATCCATCGTTAAATGTTAAATAATTGAAAGAGCTTTTTACTGACGGATTCCGTCGCTAAATTTGCAACTATGGAAAAAAAAAATTAATGACGAAAAAAGTCAATATTTTGTTTTAGCGAGAGATCTGTCGCTAATTTTTGGTTTAGTGACAACGTTATTTGCGATGGAAAGAATCCGTCGCTAAATATTTTTAGTAATGGATTTTTTGTTTTTTGTAGTGGATGTGGGCGTTGGTTGCTGAAAAAGCGATGATGCGCGGGTTGCGGTGAGTTCGGGAATTGTGATGTTGTACGAGCGAGTGCGTGGTTAAGGGTGATTATTGTTTGAGTACAATCTATTAAACAGTAACGTTTTGAGAGTAATCTGAAATTAATTTTGGTTATAATATAATGATCTAACCTGTGACTGATAAATGAGCGTGTGTCTCAATTAAATAATTAACTAAAAATATTAATTATAAAGGTAAAATAATGAGCAACCCAATTAATGAAATTAGAACGCTCTTACATTACAATATATGCCGTAGAAATGAAATAATACTTGGGGAATTATTGCATAATTAATTGACATAGATGAATAAGGGGAAACAGTTGTAACTATTTTTCAATCCGTGTGAGAGTGTCGAACATTGTACGAAGACAGTGTTGTGATGAAGGAAAGATTAGCTTTCCATTATGCGGATGTGGTATTATCGTCGAAGCACTGGACACTAGTTTGCAGGAATTCGAGATTGTGGCAGGGATATGGGTTAACCCTCGTAACTTAGATGCTGGACAGTGCTTGCAGGTATGCCACTAGGGGTTGTTGGAAAAATGTTTGCAGGGACCCGGGGTTGCAGAAGGGTTGAGCCACCCCTGGCAACTCGGGTGCTGGACAGTTGCTTGTAGGGAGCCAATCGACGATGCGTTGATGTGGTCACATGTTGGAAGTGAAAGGAATCTCCACTTGGTAATATATGATCCATTCTTCATCGAGGACGCATGTTAATCTGACTTTCTGGGGTCAAGAGCGAAAATAATAAAATTTCAAAGCATAAATGAATAGATAAAATGATTGGACATAAGGAAACCGAAAGTGAAATTGGTGATAATAATAATGGGGTTTTAATATACTGTCAGGCAACAGCGATACATGTGTTAGAGTCCTAACATGTGCAGTCACATCGTTGGCAGTATCCGAGGTCTACTGAGTGAATCCTTTGCTCACGGGTTTCTCTTTCTTTTTGTTTTGTTTTTCCTTTATCATTAGGTACTGGTGAAGATGGTGAGGCTTCAGAGTAGTCCCCAGTTAAAGATGGATCTTTCCCTTTTGTCGCAATAAGAACTTTATTCTGTAATACTTGGACCCTAAGGTCAAACATTGGAAGACTGTAATAATTGATTGTTCGCACTTTCTACTATTCGAATCTGATATGGAAGTATTATATGATGAACAACGTTTGGATTGTACTATTCTGTGGTTGTATTTATGCCAGTATTGAGAGCTATGTTATGTATTTGTATCAATTGACGCTTTCTTTTACGTCTTATAAGTAAACCCTATATAAAATATTGTCTTACTATGAATGTCTGTCTTAGCGGCAGTGATGTCACGTTAAGCTAAACTAGATGAATATCATGGCATTACACGATTATTAAAAAAAAATATTTATTTTGTGGTTTTTTATCTCTATATTCTTATGAGTGAATGAAAAAAATTATGAATGGATGAAGAGAGAGAATAATGAGAAAAAAGATAATATGATATAAATCATAATGGTCATGCAAATGCTTTCATGGATGATCTCTTACAAGAAATGAAGGATAACACTCCTATAATGAAGATTGTCAATAATCATTTCATTATTGATCCTGCGAGATATGTTATTTCTTTCGTTCCAAATTAATTACTTTTTTTTGTTTTAGATAAATTGCGACGTATTGACTTGACATGATTATTAAGGAATATATTGACTTTGTGATTTTTTATCTTTATATCCTTGTGAGTAAGTGAGAGAAATTATGAGTGGATAGAGAGAGAAAATAATGAAAGAGAAGATGATGTGATATAAAATAGGATAGTTTGATTTTTTTTGACATTTTAAAATTGGCTAAAGTAAAAATATTACAATTTATGTGAGACGTTCATTTTTAGTAATGTATCGTAATTTATTTAGAATGAAGGGAATAAAACGTTTTGTATTTGGATCGTTCAAATTTAAGTGAAACATTATTTAATTTGGAAACATTTTCCATTTAAAACTATCAAAATATTTTTTTATCACATCAATTTATTTCATTATCGTTTCTCATTTTTCTGATTCCTCTATTCATAATTTAATATACATATAAATTTTTGTATCGGATAAAAACGCTTTAATTAAATTAAACGGAAGGAGTAGATCTCACTAGTTCACGTGTTCATATACACCAAGCTCAAATTAAGCGTTTGAACAAGGAAGCGAAGAAGAGGATCACCTGCTATAACTATCCAACAACACAGATGAACTAATGACTAGCTAAAACATTAACAAAAAATGGGTGTAGTTGTTTTCGTGTTTCAAGGAGATTTAATGGTGCTGATTGAATACGGCACCCATGTTGTTGTACATGAAGAGCAGGCACCTCCTAATATTTGTGATCCCTGAGTCATGAGAATTGTAACCTACAGGTGGCCAGTCTGTCATTTGGTGACGCAAATAAAAAGGCTGATTTAGTCACAAGAATTTAAGACCAAATTTGGTTGATAGGCGACTTTAGACCTAACATCATTATCAAAATTTATTTTCAGATTCTAGGTTGTCGCACACATTATTATTGCTTTCTGTACACAAGCCCTTCTTTGTTCAACATCAAAAACTAATTATGGACAACAATTCGTTAGATATATAAGGAGGATTGTTTTTTTATCAATGGTTTAAACTTTTGATAAAATTGAATTTTGTTATAAAAAAACAGATGTAATATTGAGATCATGAATTCAATTTTAATGTCACTTTTTTATTATCACGACCACATTTTTTTTCATTCTCCCAACATTCTATGTGTAATGGTAATAAAGTTAGGATTTCTATTCCATGATATTAGCTAGTTGAGAATAATTATTATTAGTTAATTGTTCCTTGATTATAGTTCATTGCCGATTATGATGATGCTAGTTTGTTATTTAAATTAGAATTATATCTCATGAAGAAAGCATGAATGAGAAATTGTCATCTTTTCCTAAATCATCGAGGTCTCATATCTTCTCTCATTGTCTAGAGTTATATCTCATGAAGAAAGCATGAATGACAATTTTGTTTTTGTGAGTGGATGAGATAAAAAAATAAGGATAAAAAAAATAATGATGAATGAATTAATATAATATAAAATAGATATATTTTAATATTTTATATAAAAAATATTAAATAAAAAATATTATAATTTGAATAAAATATCAAAAAATATATCAATAAATTGAATGATACTAAGGAAATAAGCGGTTAGATCGGTATATTGGTTTGTGGCATGATGTTTTTTTTTTTTTTCCCCTAAAAAGATTTAGAAATTGCTGGTTCAAAGTTACTATCACTCTGGTTGCGCTCAGGCCAATTCTTCTCAAGATGTGAGAATGGTTGAAATCAGTTTCCTGGGATTGTGAACAAGCCAAGCCAATTAGTGCTATGCCATGGATCGGATACTCAAAGCAGCGAGGACTTCTGGTTCTCTCAATCTCTCAAATCGATCCCTCAGGTCAGTCTACCCTCTTGATTCTCCTTTAATTCAAATAAAAATGCAATCTTGCTTCAAAATTTTCAGATTCTCATTTGGGTGTATTGAATTGGATGGGTTTGGATGAAAACCTTTGGAATTTGATTGTTTGATCTTGTGGGTTCTTGTGGGATACAAATTGAATTTGATGGATAGTGATGAAATTCTTGGGAATTTGAATGCTTGATCTCATGGGTTCTTGTGGGGCTCAATGGTTCTGCAATTGGAATGGAGACCCTTTTTGGAGTGAAATCTGTTATCTGTTTATTGTGAGGTTTTCTCTCTTGGGCAATGTATGAAGATTCCCATCATATATTCACTTGAATCTTTTCTTGAACCGCTCCCCTCATGTTGAAACTCATAAAGGGAGCCATGGCGAAAATGGGTTACTTCCCCTCATGTTTAAATTCGAGAGGCCTATGGGACAATATGAATGGCGTGCCGCCTTCTGCAACTATTGGAAATAATTCAGTTGTGACTCCATGTATCTACATTGGTTTCTGTCATTTAAACTTGCATTTATCCTATGGAAGTTCTGGTTCACGAAATGCTACATCTGGGGGACTTTTTATGAACTTTACCTTTTGCGCATCAGACCTAGGGGTTATGTCTCAGTACATGGAACACTATCATCCTTGGTATGTGGAATGCTAGGGGGTGAGAGAATCCAGTAACCGTAGCATGTTTATGACTTAAGTTTGGGGACCTCACTTTTTTGTCGGTATTGGTATACCTTCTATGCCGTAAATATGATTTGGTTGAATTCTTTCTCTGAAAATTTAACCGCATATATCCTCTGGTAACTAAGGAGAAGTTGACGAGGTAATACTGTAATGTAGGGTAGAGTTATTGCACAGAGGCAAGGCAGAAGGCTGCTCTTACAGTCGAGAGCCAAGCCTCATTGTTTTACATATGTTGCTTGTTGTCTCTTATATTTCAGGGAGGTGCCATTTGAAGTTTACCAAAATCTCGACACAGCAGGGGAAGGTGACAGGTGGTGGGAGGTACCTAGTGCTCTCTGCCTTTCTTTGGTGCTCAATTGTTCCGTTTTCTTCCTCCAAAGCTCTATGTTCTTTCAGGAAACTCATGGTCGTTACGGCCTACTGGTTATTGTAGGCAGTGGATCTTCAGAAGCTGATCTTGGCCCATAATAATATCGAAGTACTTAAAGAGGACCTGAAAAATCTGCCGTCGTTAACTGTGCTAAATGTTAGTCATAACAAGCTCACTCAGCTACCAGCTGCCATAGGAGAGTAAGCTCCCTTTTTTAAACTTGTGGATTTTGCTAGCTGAATCTGTTATGTTGAAAAAGACTCTTTTTGATTTTATTTTTTTTCCTTCATTCAAATGGTTACTTTGAACTTGTCAGGCTTCCTTCATTGAAGTCAGTGGATGTATCATTTAATTTGATTAAAGACATACCTGAAGAAATTGGCTCAGCTACTGCACTGGTCAAGTAAGCCGTTTTGACAACTTCCTTTTTACAAAGCTATCTGTTGTGGTGACGGTGCTGTCTATGAAAGTTTCACCTAAACGTTTAGGTTGTCGGGCATGTAATTCCCATGTCGCCCATGCGGTCAACCAGTATTACTTAGCTTGAAGTTCACTGAACTACCATCGAAATCTTGGATGTATAATGGAGCGATGGAAATAAGGCATAAATGAACTCAGAGTTTCTTAAAATAAAATTGATGGCATGTTTCGGTTTCATTGACTCCCATATCATTTGCTAATGTGTTCAATATAGATGTTTGTCTGCATGCATGCCTGCATTTTGATTCTATTCTGTTTGATTGAGCTGTATGAAATTTTCTATGACCCGTATTACCTGGCCATTGATTTATCTTGGTCATGACTCCAGGATCGATTGTTCCAATAATCAGCTTATAGGATTACCACAGTCTCTTGGAAAATGTTTGGGCTTGTCAGACCTGAAGGTAATAGCTAGAGCCGAGACTGACTAAATGTTTGTTTATTACTACGTCTATGTTCGTGAAGCTCAATCTCCTCTTGGCTGCAAGCTACCTACTCTTCAAGCTTTGAGTGCCCTTTTTGTATCTCATTTAAGCCTGTAATTTCCTTGATGCTTACGCATAACAAACAAAAGTTATTATTTCCAAGAGAGTCATTATGATTCTCCATGTTTTGAATAAGCTAAAATAAAGTATCATAAGGAATGTCCCGAGAAGCTTTCCTGATTCATGTAAGCAATGGAGCTTCATTTTATAGAGATTCATTGTGATAGTCTCTGAAGTAAGCTAAATTAGAGTATCATCAGCAAGCTCAATCATGGTTGAGGCCCATACTTATTGTTCTTCTCCTTTTGTATTTCTTCTTTCTAGAGCTACAGAATATCCCTAGAATCTTTTCTCTTTAGTTTTTATTGAGGATTCTTTGTCTCTATACAACTAGATGTTTTAATGTTCATCAAGTTTCTCTCTGCAGTTGTGTTTTAACTCTTATTGCTACTCTTAATATTGGCAGGCATCTAATAATTGCATAACAAGTATCCCTGAAGAGCTGGCAAACTGTACAAAGTTAACTAAAGTGGATGTAGAGGTAAAAGAGAAATTTTGTAATGCCCGCTACTGTCTTTCTTCTCTTTCTCTGTTGGACTCAATGCCATTCGTTGGGCAGGGAAATAAGATAGTAGAGTTATCCGAGAATGTTATGGCGTCATGTACAATGCTGACGGAGATTAATGCTTGTAAGTAAATGTACTTCCTAATGGTACTTATCAACGCCATAACTTGAGAAAAGTGGGGTACTCATTTATTTTTTTTCATTTTTGTTTTCGCCAATCTAGCAAAAAATTTGCTGAACCGCATTCCGGAGAATATTGGTAGACTTTCACGTCTTATCCGCCTCGACCTGCATCAGAATAGTGAGTGATCGGCTTTGTCATCGTTCTGTCATTTGCTATTTAAATCATAATCTACATCTCTACAGGTATTCATTATCGTTATGGTTTGTGCAGGAATCTCATCAATTCCATCATCAATAAAAGGGTGCTCTTCCCTTGTGGAATTATACTTGGGGTAACAACTTTGTTATTCTTTTTGTAAAAATCACTAGTTTCTTTATTCTTTTTCACACTCTAATTTTCAGGACGCAATGGTTTTAACTTCTTATCTTTTTTCAGGAACAATGTATTGACATCATTACCAGCTGAGCTTGGAGAGCTTCCTAAGTTAGGCACTCTGGATCTTCATTCCAACCAGGTGACCGGCTAGTCCGTTTATTGCCAGCCACTATCAGTTATTCCTAGTAGTCCCCTGAGGACATTTGAGGTCGATAGTCAAGATTAGTTTATGTGATAGGTCTTTTTCATCTTTTTTAATTTTTTTTTAATATAAGTAGTAATTTTTCTGAGATTAGTTAATGCTGCTGACTCTATAATGTCATATTTATCTATTCAGTTGAAAGAATACGCAGTGGAAGCATGCAAGTTGCGGCTCTCTGTCCTTGATCTCTCTAATAATACCCTCTCTGGACTACCTGCTGAACTTGGTAAGACTTCTCTACTTCTTATCTCTCTAGTACCTTTATTTACATTTTTATGGTGTACTTGCAAACTCTGTAGTTCTAGGTGCCATTCTAACGAAACATTTGTTTAAAAAATCTCATTATATGCTCTCCAAATTTTGCATGACATTGTAGTGACACAGATTTATATGTCCTATTCTTGGTTCCATAGTTGCTGGTCATAATGTCATTAAAGTTATGTAATCTCTCCTAATCCCATGTCTTGCCACATTTTTGCCTCATCAGGGTCGATGACAAGCTTGCGAAGGCTTGTGCTAAACGGAAATCCTCTCCGCACCATTCGTAGGTATCAGAATCCTTCCTGCTGTTTATGCTCGGAGATCTTTTGGTTGGGTTGGTTCTAAGTCTGACTTCCCGGGCCTGCTCTCTACTTCTACCTTCTCAGCACGCTTGTAACTGGACCGACAACTGCGCTACTCAAGTATCTTCGAAGTAGACTTCCTTCTGCTGAAGGTATTATGGTTCGTTTGCTTCTCTATGAACCTCCTCCATTCTTCGGGGAAAAACTATTTGAGCTTTCCATACTCCTTTTACTGTCCTGACAAATTCTATCCTTTTACTTGTAGAGCCTGATGGTTTGACTCCAAAGAAAGATGATGTAGTTGCCATGGCTGCTCGCTTGTCAATGACTTCTAAGGTAACTTTGGTCCTTCAACCTTCATCCACAATGTAGATTGAGGGTTTAATCCCTCTGGATGCCCTTAATTGTCACCATGCGAATGTGTAGGATTATGTTTGAAGCTTTTATTTTAATTTAGTCTCTTCGTGCTGACATGTATGATTTGAATCTCCTGCCGTTTTGAGTCAATCATCATAAGAATCATTATGCAATTACGAATTCGTTGTTTTATTCTATTTTCTTGTATCGTTCAGGAACTTTCACTTGTAGGGATGGGCTTAAGTACAGTACCTTCCGAAGCTTGGGCATCAAGTGAGATTACAAAGATTGATCTTTCAAAGAATTCAATTGAGGAGTTACCGGTTGAGCTTTCTTCTTATATTTCACTTGAGGTAAATTTTCAGTATTTTGATGTGTGAGGGTTAAACAATTGTCTTTCTTTTGTTCTGGTGCTTGTAAGCATTACCTATGTGTTTTTCATTGCCTTGTTTAGAGCAAGTAAGTATTATCAGGATTAAATCCTACCCAGAGAAATGAACTCGGAAGGTGATGGCAGTCCCCCC